>PVJH01008737.1:71333-83485 GCA_004026705.1 Nesogale talazaci | reverse complement strand
CTTCATAAAATGAGTTGGGGAGTTTTCCGTCCTTCTCTATACTCTGGAAAACTTTGTGGAGGATTGGTGCCAGCTCCTCCCTGAAAGCCTTATAGAATTCCCCAGTGAAGCCGTCTGGCCCAGGAGTTTTCTTTGTTGGTAAATTCTTGATAACCATATCTATCTCTTCTCTTGTTATGGGTTTGTTTAGTTTTTTGACTTCTATCTGGGACAGTCTAGGGAGAGATTGTTTGTCCAGGTATTTGTCCATGTCTTCCAGATTTTTGAACTCGTTGGAGTACAGATTTTCATAGTACTTTGTGATAATCCGTTTAATTTCATTAGGGTCTGTTGTGATTTCCCCCATTTCGTTCCTCATTCTGTCTATTGTTGCTTGTTCTTTCTTTTCTTTGGTCAGGTTTGCCAGTGGCCTGTCGATTTTATTGATCCTTTCAAAGAACCAACTTTTTGCTATATTAATCTTTTGCATTGTTTTTTTGTCTTCCCAGTGGTTCAGCTCTGCTCTAATTTTTATTATTTCTTTTCTTTTGCTGTTGGAGGGATTATTTTGCTGGCTCTGTTCTAGTTGCTGAAGTTTTTGTGAGAGTGTGTCTGCCATACGCCTCTCTTCCTTTTTCATATATGCTCCTATTGCAATCAGACTACCTCTGATAACTGCCTTCGCGGTATCCCAGAGGTTTTGATATGTAGTTTTCTCCTTTTCATTGAAATCTAGAAATGTTTTGATCTCCCTTCTGATCTGGGTCATTACCCATTCATGCCGCAGGAGTTTGTTATTCATTCTCCAACTTTTTGCCCTTGTTTTACTACTGGTCCTGTTATTAATCTCCAGCTTTATGGCATGGTGGTCAGAGAAGAATGTCTGTATGATCTCTATGTGTTTGAATTTACTTATGTTTGACTTGTGTCCCAGCATGTGGTCAATTTTTGAAAATGTGCCATGTGGGCTTGAGAAGAATGTGTATTTTTTTTTCGTTTGGATGGAAGGTCCTGAATATGTCCATCATATCTAGTCGTCTTATTGTGGTATTTAGTTCTATAGCCTCTTTGCTGAGCTTCTTTCCCAAAGATCTGTCTTTGTCTGATAGTGGTGTGTTAAAGTCTCCTACAATAATTGTTGATTCTGTAATATCTCCTTTCATGTTCTGAATAGTCTGTTTGACAAATTTTGCGGGTCTCTCATTTGGCGCGTATATATTTATTATGGTCACTGGTTCCTGGTGAAGTGTTCCCTTGAGCATTATAAAGTGCCCCTCCTTGTCTCCTTTTATGGCTTGAACCTTGAGGTCTGTTTCATCTGAGATTAGGATTGCGAAAAGTTCTTAAACCAAAGAAATGAAAAAAATAAATTAACCCTCAAATTACAACATTGATGTATTCTAAGGACAAAATATTGAAACACTCAAGAAGCATGAAAAGAAGATGGAGCCACTTTATGAAAATAAAATGGTCAGTGTTCAACTGTAACTGACAGCAGCAAAGGAAGAAGTCCAAACTGTATTGAAAGCTCCTGGAAGGAGCCTCTAGGAATTGATGGGATGCAAATAAAGATGTTTCAATGCTCTTCTACTGGATAGATTCTCTAGTCTATACCAAGGAATGTGAAAGACAGTTTCCTGGCCAAATATCTAAAGGGATGTTAATTTGTGCTTATACGAAATAAATAAGAATCAGAGAAATGTGCAAATTATTAAACAAAATCCTTAATATCACATGCTGGTAAAGTTTTGCTAAAGACACCCATAAACAATGCAGCAGCACATTAACAGGGAGCTGCCAGATAGTCAAGTCAGATTCAGAAGATCATGACATGGGTGATATCATTGTTAAATAAGATGGATCTTGACTGAAAGTGAAGAATACAAAAGAGATCGTGTGTTGTAGTATCAACTATACAAAATCAATCAGCAGTTTGGATCATTGTAAACATTGAGAAGCATAGGAATTTCAAAAGGCTACAGTGTTCAGTATGGATTATGACTCATTGTAAAGGAAGCACAAATTGTCACAACTAAAATAGATCTTATGAACATAAACAAAAAGATTCAAGTTTTTGAGAAATTCATTTTTCTTGTATCCACAATCTACAATCAGCGCTCGTGAAAGCAGTGGATTAAAAAAAAATCTATGTATTTACTGTAAAGGTCAAAGAGGAAGATGTTGCTTTGAGAACTAAAATATGAGTAACCCAAGTAATTGTTTTTTCCAATTGCCTCATATGTATGTGAAAGCTGGACAATGATCAAGGAAGACTGGAGAAGAAGTGAAGAAGTGATACTCTTGAATTGGGGCATTGGTAAAAAATATGTTGACTGCCAGATCAAACAAATCGGTTTTTGAGAAAGTACAGCCAGAATACACCATTGAAGAAATGATGGCAAGACTTCATCTTACACTATAGTTCCTTGAAAGAAGCATCTAGTTTGGAACTTTATCTAAAATAGGAAACCCTCCACAAATGGACTGATGTAGTGACTTCAAGAATATATAACAAATATTTTGAGGACAGTTCAGGACTAGATAATATGTCATTATCTAGTACTTAGTGTTGCTATTTGTTGGAACTGAACAGATTTCATTTAACAACAATGAGCTTTAAAAGTGAAGGGGAAGAAGTAGTTATTAGAATTCAAAAAGACATTAGGTAGAAAAAGCACCTGGAGGGCTGAGCCCCGGTGGTGTAGTGGTTGTGTGCGGGACTGCGGCCCACTGGGATGGAGGTTCGATTCCCGCTCACAGGAGCAAAGGCTGGGCCTCCTACTCCCACCACCAGGACAGTGATGCCTAAAAAAAAAAAAAAAAAATGAAAAAGCACCTGGAGTGAATTCTGCATTTTAGAGACAGAATGAATGTAGTCAGCCCAGAGGTATCAGAGTGAAAACTGAAGGAATATACATTAGATATGTTTTCTTTGTCTCTCCTCCCAATTTCCTATTTTCTTCAATGGGCACTCACAGCCAAAAGGCAGGTGAACGCATTGGTACAACCCATACATCTCACCCTCCTGGGGATATTTTGAATAAAAATTCATAGCAAAATAAAGGGAACAAATTGCAGGTAGTTAAGTCAGGTCAATAAAAAAATGAAATGTGATAATATTGTCAAGTTTAAAGAGCATGACATTGAATTTAGTCATAGAAATTAAAGTTCTAAATTCCAGTTTTACTGCTTTTTGTTTTGAGTTATTTAGTTCAAGCTGTCAATATCTATATCTTTAGCCTTTTCATTTCTTCTTCTCCTTTGAATAATCTAAAAGAGTCCAGTTATCACCAGACTGCTAGAATCTAAATGTAACTCTTTGCTTGCAGTCCTGTGTGAATATTTAAGTACATCTTTAAAGGCAAAAATACATTTATCTTTTGTCTGGGACTTAAGCCAGCATGAACTAAAGCAGGAAGCAAAATTAATGGTACTATTCTTTAGAATCAGTGAGTCCTACAGGCTACAACATTGATTATGACATTCTGGTTAATAAAATAAAAAATAGCAATATCATGGTTGTAACATCAAATTCAACAATATTATTACAGTGTTCTGATCTCCAGAACATAAGAGTACATTTTAAAATCAATCACTAGGGGGACTTTCTGAGATTGGGAGGGTGAAAGATGAAGGTCATTCAGCAGTCAAGAAGATGGAGTAATTGTGACTAGTGATAGTCTGCCTCAGAAGATCAGATAATGACCCAGATTAGAAGGGAGATCAAAACATTTCTAGAAATTAATGAGAATGAGAATACTACATGTCAAAACCTTTGGAATAGGATGAAGGCAGTTATCTGATATAGCTAGATTGCAATAGGAGCATATATGAGAAAGGAAGAGAGTCTTATGGCAGATACACTCTCACAAAAACTCCAACAACTAGAACAGAGTTACAGAATAATCCCTCCAACAGTAAAAGAAAAGAAATTTTAAAAATCAGGCCAGAGTTGAGCCACTGGGATGACAAAAAAAAAATGCAAAAGATTAATGCAGCAAAAAGTTGGTTCTTTGAAAGGATCAATAAAATCAACAGGCCACTGGCAAACCTTACCAAAGTAAGGAAAGAACAAGCAACAATAGACAAGATGAGGAATGAAATGGGGGAAATCACAACAGACCCTAAGAAACTGAAAGGATTATCTCAAAGTACTATGAAAATCTGTACTCCAACAAGTTTGACAATGTGAAAGACATGGAAAAATACCATGAAAAACAATCTCTCCCTAGACTGTCTCTGATAGAGGTCAAGAAACTAAACAAACCCATAGCAAGAGAAGAGATAGATATGTTTATCAAGAATATACCAACAGAAAAGCTCCCTGACCAAATGGCTTCATTGGGGAATTCTATAAGGCTTTCAGGGAGGAGCTGTCACCAATCCGCCACAAAGTTTTCCAGAGTATAGAAAAGGATGGAAAACTCCCCAGCTCATTTTATGAAGCCAATATAACTTTGATACCCAAACAGGGAAGGGATTCCACAAGAGTAGAGAAACATAGACCAATATCTCTAATGAACATAGATAAGAAAATCTTCAATATATTGGCCAATAGAATACAAAAATATATGAAAAGCACAATCCACCAGGACCAGGTAGGATTCATCCCAGAGATGCAGGGATGGTTTAACATCTGTATATCTATCAATATTATACATCATATTGATAAGATGAAATATAAGAACCATATGATAATATTTATAGATGCAGAGAAAGCATTTGACAACATCCAGCACCCTTTTCTAATTAAGACGCTCAGACAAATATGAATAGAAGGAGAGTTCCTCAAGTTAATACATGCTATCTATGAGAAGCTGACAGCTAACATAATAGTCAAAGGAGTAAGGACTAAATCAATCCCACTGAAGAAGAGGACTAGACCAGGATGCCCCTTATCCCCACTACTATTCAATATAGTATTGGAAGTCTTAACAAATAACATAAGACAATGAAAGACATCCAAGGTATCCAAATGGGAGAAAAGGATGTCAAATTATCATTATTCATTGATGACATGATCCTGTACATTGCAAATCCCAAGAGCTTCACAACTAGAGTATAATAGTGATGGAGGACTATGGAAGGGTGGTAGGATACAAGATCAACAAACAGAAGTTTATTGGTTTTCTCTATATGTCCGACAAGTCCATGAAAGAGGAGATCAGGAAGGCAGTACCATTCACAATATCCAAGAATAAATTGAAGTATCTAGGGTTATAGCTAGCCAAAAAAACAAAAGACCTATACAGGGAAAACTACAAAACCTTACTATAGGAAATGAAAAGTGACCTCCACAAATGGAGGAATATCCCATGCTCATGGATTGGGAGACTCGATATAGTAAAGATGTCTACTCAGGACACTATAAGTGTAACGCTATCCCTGATCTAAATACCAACAACCTTCTTCAGAGAACTGAAAAAACTGACCACCAACTTCATATGGAGAGGGAAGAAACCCAGAATTAGTAGGGATCTCCTCAAGGAGAAGAACACAGTTGGAAGACTCACTTTACCTGACTTTCACACTTACTACAAAGCCACAGTGGTCAAAACAGCGTGGCACTGCCATAATGACAAGTATACAAATCAATGGAAAGGAATAGCAAACCCAGAAATAAAACCATTAGCATATAGACAACTGATTTTCAACAAGGACCCCAAAAGCATCAAGTGGGAGGGTGATGCCCTATTTAACAAATGGTTCTGGAGACAATGGAAAGCTACATGTGAAAAAATGTAACAGGATCTCTACCTTACCTCATACACAAGAACAAACTCAAGGTGGATCACAGACCTGGAAGTAAAACAACAAATCATCAGGACCATTAGTGAGAAAATTGGGAAAAATCTAACCTTGATCCAGGGAATACAAATGCTAACTGCAATAGGACAGGGTACACATGCAGGGAAACCTGAAATTGAAAAATAAGATTTACTAAGAATAAAACAAAGGACTTTACCAAGAGGGTAGCCAGGCAGCCCACAAACTGGGAGAGAATGTTTAGTAATGGTACAACAGACAAAGGGCTTATTATAAAAATCTCTAATACCCACATTTCCTGCAAGAAGATGAAAACAGATAACCCTTTGAAAAAATGGGAGAAAGAACTGAAAAGAAGTTTCACTAGGGAGGAGATCCATATGGACAATAAAAATATGAGAAAATGCTCCCATTCATTAGTCATCAGAGAAATGCATCAAAACAACCATGAGATACCATCTAACACCTTTGGGGGCTAGCCTAGATCAGAAAATCAGAGTGCAAAAAATGTTGGAGGGGATGTGGTAAAATAGGAACCTTCTACATTGCTGGTGGTCATGTAGATATGTACAGCTGCTATGGAAAGCAGTCTGGTGATATTTAATGAAAATGGAAGTTGAGATACCCTATGATCCAGCTATCCTGCTACCGGGTATATACCCAGAAGAGGCAAAAAATAAACCACAGCCAGTGGTATGTACACCAATATTTATTGCAGCACAATTCACAATCGCAAAGAGTTGGAAACAATTTAAATTTCCTTCAGTAGTTGAATGGATCAGCAAACTCTAGCACATACACACAATGGAGTACTATGCCTCACTCAAAAACTCTGATGAGCACATGAAACAGCTCTCTTCATGGGAAGAACTGGAGGAATTAAGTGAAGTCAGTCAATCACAGAAGAAGTACTGCATGAAACCCCTGAGGTAAGTACAAACAGTATGGTGAGTATAAAAGAGAAGATTCCTATACCATAACAGTTGGTCCAAGATGTAGGGTAAGGGGTGGAGGGAGGACAAAACTGAGGGAGGTACATGCTGGGTACAACACAGTAATGGGAGAAGGATCAGGGGGTGGCATGGGGAAGATAGGGAGATAAAAGGGAGTTCAAAAGTGAAAGGATAACAGAGGGAATAGGGCACTGTTCCCAGGCAGAGAGTACTAGTCTTGTCTCCACAGAAATCGGAGTGCACAAGTAGTTCCTACCACGAAGTCCCCAACAGGTGGATGCATGGAAGGATGCAAGAAAAGAGAGAGCTACAGAGCCAGACACAACCAGAATCAGATTGACCCCATCCCTAGAAGTGGGCATGGCAGAGAATAGGCTGGGGAAGGGGTCAGCATGCCACACCCACAGGGACAAAGACAAGAAGGGAGGAAGAGGAATAAAGCTGGTCCAGCCCCATGCCGACAGATGCCCATGATGCTCAGAGGCCTACACCTCTCTAGGGACCTAATGGGTTACAGAAAGTACTGGACAAGCAACACTAGGACGGGTCACACTGGCTCCCAACTGAAGCAGACAGCGACACAGAACCCTTGGGGAGTGACATGGTGGGGAAGCATTGCGGACTGACCCCCCCCCCAAAAAAAAAAAAAAAAAAACGAATCAAGAAGGGAGCACACCTGGTCAGAGAGTAAGGAGTAAAGAATGACAAGTGCAACAGATCTGAGGGGCGTGAGAGAAGGGAGGAGAAGGGGGCATGGACAGGCTTATGCATGGGGGGAGCAACAAGTGGTCTGGAATCAATGGAAAAGAGGGTGTGGGAGGCCTGGTCGGGATTAAGCAAGGACAATGAATCTGTGAGGAAGCACTGAAACACCAATGAAATTGGAGCATGATGGTGGGACAGGTGGGAGCTGGAAGGAAATAGAGGAAAGAGTTAGAAAGCAAAGGGCACTTGCAGAGGTCTAAACATAGGCATGTCCATACATAAATACAATTATCTATTATAAGGAGGGAGTAAATTTAAGAACATATCTATAGGTCAAATACTAGGGTAGCAAATGGACCTTGGGCCCTCACCCAGGTGCCCCCTCAATGCAAGAACGCTTTGTTCTATGAATCTGGTATTCCACAAGACTCACTGGCCCAACACGATCACTGAAGTAAAATGGGTACATAAGCAAATGTGGTGAAGAAAGCTGATGGTGCCCAGCTATCAAAGGATATATTGTCTGAGGTCTTACAAGCCTGAAGATAAACAATAGACCATTTACCTGAGAAGAGACCACACCCAAACAGAAGAAGCAAAACAGCCAGCGGGACAACAAGGTGGTGAAAGAACTAGGCATCAGATATCAAACGGGGAAAAAAGGGGGTGGGGGAACCACATATCACTGTGTGCACATATCCCTAAGGCTCCCACTGAGGACATGTGGGAGCATGAGCAAGAGTGGTGAAGAAAGCTTATGGTGCCCAGCTATCAAAAGATATAGCATCTGGGGTCTTAAAGGATTGAGCATAAACAAGCAGCCATCTAGCTCAAGAGCAACAAAACCAACAATAAAAGAAGCTCACTTGCCTGTGTGATCATGAGGTGCGGAAACAATCAGGTATCAGGCATCAAAGAACAAAAATCAAAATCAATGGACTAATTGACTCCCTATATGATTGCTGAAGACAAATGGATACAGAGGCAAACAGAGTAGAAGAAACGGATGGTGCCCAGCTACCAAATGATTAAATGTCTGGAGTCTCAAAAACTTGAAGATAAGCATGTTGCCTTTCAGCGTAGAAACAACAAAGCCCACATGGAAGAAGCACACCAGCCTGTGTGATCAAGAGGGGCTGAAGGGAACAGGTTTCAAGCATTAAAAAACAAAAATCACGTCATTATGAATGATGTGGAGAGCAGGCTGGGGAGCTAAGGCCCACTGGTGGGTAATTGGTCACCCCTTTACAGGGGAGTCGCGGGCAGGAGACAGACCAGTCAAGGTGCAGCCAGGCAGTGATGATGCATACAACTTTTCTCTAGTTCCTGAAGCCTCTTCCCCTTACCCCCCAACTATCATGGTCCCAACTCGACCTTACAAATCCAGCTGCACTCAGGAAGGTACACTGGTAGAGAGGGGTGCTGGAGATATGGGGAAACCAAGACAGATGAGCCCCTTTCGGTCAGTGGTGAGATTGGAGCTGCTGGATGGGTGGAGAGAAGGTGGGATGGAGAGACAGAACCAACTGCAAGGATATACACATAACCTCCTTCCTATTTGAAGGACAGACATTAAAGGAGTTGTTTGGGGGAGAAGTCGGGCAGTGTAAGATATGACAGAACAATAATAATTTATAAAGTATTGAAGGTTGATGGGGAAGGAAGAGCAGGGGAAGAGGGGAAAGGATGGGAAGCCAATATCAAGGGCTCAAGGGGAAAGGTGAATGTTTGGAGAATGATAACAGTAGCTGACATGTGAAGGTGCTTGGCACAGTATATGTATTCACGTATTATGAAAAATGATGTATGAGCCCCCAATAAAATGTTCTTTAATAAAAAAGTAAAAAAAATCAGATGATAGTAATAACTCATTTTTAAATTATGTTGTAAAATAATTCTGTATTGTGAATTCGGTGGGGATTTATCCATCAGTTTTATATTCAGTAATTTAAATTATTTATCAAATCTTCAATTGCTCATAATTATCCATAACCCCTTTTGAGATATAATGTGCTACTGCACCTGGCCAGAGTGCTCTTTAGAGGCAAGAATGGCAACACTTTGTCAAACATCCTTTGGACATTTTGTCAAGAGGGACCAGTCCATGTGGACACAATGCTTGGTAAAGTGGAGGAGCAGCACACAAGAGGAATGCCCTCACAGTGGTGAATTGGCACAGTGGATACAATAATGGTCATGTGTTTAGAAACTATTCTGAGGATGGTCCATCTTTGTGAACCCAATCCAAAACAATCCCATGCACATTGGAAATGGGGACACTTAAATGGTATAGAAATCCAGTATCTGAGGGGAGGGTTGAGAAGATAATGATGTTAGCTGACTATGTGTATGATGATTGCATCCCAAGATCTGTTAGGACTGCTGTGAGCAAAATCTAGAGAGGACAGTTTGTAGAATTGCAGGGCACCCTGAGCCACTGAAATACCTCTAAAAGAGCATCCTGGTACAGAGTACCTCGACATTCCTCATAGCAATCTTGAGGGACAGGGGACTCCATAAGGGTGAACTTGCACAGTGGCAAAGTATGATGACACAGGCACTGCAGGACAACCATGAAGACAAGGTTTCCACCCAACACAAAAGTACTAAGCAGGGAATAGTGTCCCAGAGTGGGCTTCAGGTCACTGACCTTAGAATTATCAATGTCACAGCCAGCTAAATTCGGGTGCTTCAGGGTGGCTGAGACCCTGGTAGCAGACTTGGAAGGAATGCAGGTCTTAAGTCTGCAGTGGACACCACACAGATCTAGGGACCTGACATGGCTGGTGCAGGGACACAAACATTAGCATATCATATAAGAGTTCAAAGGCATGCAGGAAGTTAAGGTGTGGGATTCCAAGGGGGTGAGCAAACATATGAGCAGCTGGCAGAGTTGGTTATCGTGGAAGAAGATACATTCCAGAATGAGGTGTTGGAATTGATCCACCTCATTAAAGCTATACGACTCCACTGGATCCAGCATTATTGCAGAGAGGTGGATTGTACTGAGCTGACCCATCTGGGCAAGATAAGGAGCAAAACATTATTACTCTAAACAATGAAATGAGAATATAATAGAGCAGTATTGTGTGCTCTTCTATACACAAGATTCTGTGTGGTCTTCTATACATAATATTCTGACTTCATCCTTGGGTTCATTAAGGAAACATAATTTCTAAAACTTCTTGATTTAACTGGTAGGAGAGTTGAGAGTATGACATAAAGGCAAATCTCAATAATTTAAGAAATGGTCATTTTCAAATACTAGTTTAGCATCAGAAAACACTCGCCAAAATATATTTTAATGGTTGGGAGAAAAATACTGATTTTTGACCCCATTTGTATTTTTCCAACAATACAAGTTATTTCTGAGCTTTACTAATATAGGCTCATTTATTTATCTATATTCACATAGATGTTTATGTCTTTGTCACTGATATGTTCACAGTATGTACAAAAAGAGAATACAGAAAGCATTCAATAATTATTCATTGGGGGACTATAGAGGAAATGGAAAAGTCATCAATTTAGGGTTAGTCTCTATATGTATGAAACATGATCTGCTTTCTCGCCAACCTCTTGATCCTTGTACCTTCATCAGTTAGAAGAGAAAACCAGGCTTTTCCACAGTGATGGGAATGAGTAAACCTCAGAGTGTGTGACAACATGGATGCTTACAATTAGTACTATCTTTTTCTCTGTGAGGCCTGGTGACATAGTGGTAACACAGTGGGTTGCCAGCTGCAAGGTCAGCAGTTCAAAACTCCTAGCCACTCCAAGGGAGAAAAGTAAGGCCTTTTAGCCCATTAAATAGTTACAGTCCTGACGAGTCACAGGGCAAAGATCTTGTCCTCAAGTCAGAATTCACTTGGCGGCATTGAGGTTGGAGAATTGTGAATCTCCTTATGGGATCACACTGCTGTTTTTCTCCGCTGACATCATGGATCAGGACCTGTGATGGAAAAGTACCTCTGAGCTGGGCTGTGATGCAAACAGTGGGTACTTTGAACCCACCAGCCACAGAGCCAGAGAAGCATTAAGCTTTCTACTCCCCCAACAGTTAAAGTCTTGGAAAGCCACCTGGGTCACCGTGAGTCAGCGTTGACTTGCTGGCAGTGAGTTCAATCACGGATGGCCATACTACAGGAATACCACTTAATATGAAAATCCATGCATAGGACTGGCATAATGACATGATGTTTTTGTGAACAATTATATTAAAAGCTTATGGTAAGGACCTAGTTTTTTTTTCTGTGTAAAAACTATTTTAAAGACCATTTACCCAAGCTCTTGATTTTCAATTACATAGACATCTACCCACTCAAGAGAATGTGATTCTTCCAGTGTCACATAGATTCTTTATAGTTTTATCTGAAATGAAGAGAGGTATTACTGTTTCCAAATCTAGTTTTCTTCCTGTCACACCTCTCTGCTTCAGTACAACAATAAAATGAAGGCATCATAAGCATAATTAAACAATCCAGCCTTCTTTTGTCTATGCCTCCCATTCTATTTCCCCAAAGTAGTAGAGGCTCCACATATTTACCACACAAAAAATAAGAGCTGATTTCCTCAGCACCTCATGATCACCCAGGCTGCTGTGCTTCTTCTATGTGGGCTTTGTGTTTCTCAGCTAGATGATCACTTGATCATTTTCATGCCTTTTAGACCCCAGGTGCCCTATCTTTTGATGACCAGGCACCATCATTGAGGGGATCAGTTATCAGGCATCAAAGAATTAAAAAAAAA
>PVJH01008737.1:0-71233 GCA_004026705.1 Nesogale talazaci | reverse complement strand
TCTACATATGGGCCTCCTCCATGAGGGACAGACAGTGGAGAAGTGAGCGAGGGGAAATGCTGGATGGTGTAAGATATGCCAAAATAATAATAATCTATAAACTATCAGGGGTTCATGGGGGGTAGGGAGAGAGGGGAAAAATGAGGAACAGATACCAGGAACTCAAGTGGAAACCAAGTGCTTTGAGAATGATGAGAGAAACAAATGTACAAAAGTGCTTGACACAGTGATTATACATGTGGCATGTGATAAGAGTTGTACAGGCCTCAATAAATGATTTAAAAATTAAGAAGAGCAAAAGTACCACATTGGTATATCCATTCTCTTCCAAAATAGTATCTTTGTCTAAAAAATATATTAGCAACCATTATGAAATGGGTTCAAAAAGACCAATTTTAAGTACTTTTCAATTTATTTTAGATGCACACTAATTTTGAAAGGAGTTTAAAAATGTTGATATCCATTTTCTCTGTATAATCACTTTTCCTTTTTTTACAGCGATAATTATTATTTATTATAGTAAAGATATAGAGAGCATGAGAGAGAGGGGAACAATAAGAGTTAGACACATATTACATCAGGATGACATGCTCACCTCTGCCCTGCTTGATGGTCCACATGGAGAGAGAGCGAACTCTAATTTTCCCCATATAAATAACCTTCTCAGGGACACCTGAGCCCTACCGCTACTCATTGGGGGTACATCACAGAAGAGTGCTGTCTTAGGGGCTATATGTATAATCACTTTTCATGGACTATCACTGTATAATGAACTTTTGCTGGATAATATATAAAAATCATATTTTAAGTGTCAATTCCATGTAAGACATGGAAAATTATGTCTCAGTCATAGTCAAATTCATATCTCATGGCTCATCGTCACAGTCAAAACCTCAGTCTGTAGGTTCTAAGCTTAGAATACATTTGCTATACCACAATTTTACTTAAGTGATTATTCTTAATAAGATATTTTTGAGAATCTATGTTTTCATCTTTATGTATAAGATTCTGATCTAGATCTTCTAAAACCACTTATCAACTTTCTCTACTGGTTTAACTGAGTTTCCTTTACATGGGAAGTTTACTGCTTTGGTGAAAAAATTAGGTGTGCACTTTCCTCACCTCCAACCCCACCCTTTGTTCGTGATGTTTACATGGTTGGCAGAGAAGGAGGTGGGAGGTAACTCAAAAGGTTAAGGTCAAGGGGATTTTGTAAGCTGAGTGACAATTTATGCTTATCCATAATCAATTTGTTGAGAGAGACATTTACCATTTAAATAGAGGTAATTATTCCCTTGAAAATTATAACTGTTTCACAAACCTTATCTTTGTTTTCCTATGGTGAATCTAAGAATTGGTTATGTAATCTGTGCTCAATTCGACTATGTTTTGACAAAGAGCTACTAAGAAGAGATTGAAAATATATTTCAAATCCCTAAATCATTTGAGAAATAGATATCTGAAACCATTAAATTATAGGTTGCCCCATCCTGAGAAAAAGAAAAAGAAAGTCAATTAGTACATCAGGAAGGAGACCTGTTCGTATACTGGTTTTATCACTTGGCCGCTAACCAATTTCTTGACTGTTCAAACATCATATACTGTGTAGGAGAAAGATGAGGCAGTTGACTTCTGTAAACATTTACAGATTTGGGAACCTTATGCTCTGCTCTGCGCTATGAATCAGATCAACTCGATAGCTAACCAAAACAAGAAGGACAAATTTTGTTAATTTTTTTGCAAATTATATATATATATATAATGTTAATGTTTTATGTTAATGTGTCTGAGCACATTTATTTAATTATACTATACATTTTATATATTTAATATTCATGTATGCATTTAAATTTATGGTAACCTAGACATTTCTTTAGTATTTGATTAAACTTTTCTCTGTAATTATTTTCTGATCTCTATCATAGACATTTCCTTGGAAATTTATTTTTCAGTATAAAATGTGTCCTCTGAGGGGTGATCATCCCCCCCACAGAGTGGTCACAGGTAGGGAATGAGTCACTTAGGGTGCAGGAGAGCACTAATGGGTCACTTCTGTTCCCTGAAGGCCTCCACATCCCCCATTATCACGACCTCATTGCCATCTCCCAATCTAGATGGGATCATGTACATAGGTATAGGAAAGAGATAAAACTCACAACACATGGAACACAGGAAGAGGAATGGGAATAGAGATACCAAAGTGGTAAGGGGAAGAGAAGTGGAGAGAGAGGATGACACCAATCACAGTAAATGGCACATAACCACACACACCCCCAGTCAGGAAATTACAGCAGAAACCAAGGAGGAAGGGAGACAGCAATCAATTGGTATGAGATTTGAAAAGAAACAATCTATAAACTATCAAGGGGTCAAAGGTTAGGGGGGTGGTAGAGGATCTTATCCCAAGGGCTCAGTGGAAAGTAAATGTATCGAAAAGAATGATGGAATATATGTATGGATATGTCTGATACAATTGATGTATGGTTTGAAACAAGAGTTGTAAGAGCCCCCAATAAAATTATTTAAAATATTAATAAATAAATTTGAAAAATTGAAAATATGTCTCTGGCAGAAGAAAATTATGAATATTCTCTTCATGAGAAGCCAAGGATCCAGTAGTTTGACTAAGAGCTACTACATATGATCTTTCTTTTGTGATATATTTGGGTTGTGCTATGACTACATTGAGCATGTACCACAGTCACTTTTAACTTAGCTGAGTCTTGCTGTAAACTTTAAATGTTCTTGTTACCACATTTAGACTCTTTCAGGTTAGAGACCTCAAAAGCTTATCTTCATTTTACCTATATCATTTCTTCTTTTCTTAAGTTTATAGTTTATTTAAAAGTTCTCTATTACGCCCACATCAGAACACAGATTTTGGAGATCTTGCACAGAACTCACATGTTATCCTTTTTGTCTGGGAAGCCGTTTTCTTTCTATGGAGTTCCTGATTAAGAGTTTGGCTACTAACTGAACGTTTAATAGTGTAATCCACCTAGCCGATCCTTGGAAATGGTCTGGGGATTTATCGCCAAAAGTTCACAACTTATGGTCACCATATGGAAAATTCTACTCAGACTTAGACGGAAGGACTGTGAGGTGTGGTAAAGGTGGTTCCATTTGTTTTGTTCCTGATGTATTCCCCTACTACAGCAATTAATCCATTATTTTGCATTGGAAATTACTTATATGTTTTAGCTCTGATAATCAAGCTTTATTAACATTGCAGTTTTTCTTGGCTAAGCTGTCAAATCAATTATGCAAAAATAATATAAACATATCATCTATTTTAATTTCACTTTCATGACATATTTTCATGCTCAACTTTTATACACATATATATCTTGTGTTCTTTTTTGAGGTTCTAGAATGCTGCATTTGTTTTATCACATTCAAAAATGTGCTGGATGAAGTAGCATATATTATAAAATTTTGCTAAATCGGAATAAATGAGATATAATCGAAAGAAAATCAATAAAACCACCAACAATACAGAGGATCATTTAACTATTGTTTTGAAGGTGAAAAATAGACCAAACAGGCTTAGAGTTTACTGTAGAATCTCCTATATATTATTTTTCTCTTTTTAAAATTTTATTAAATATTTTTATTGGGGGCTCTTACATCTTATCACAATCCATACATTCATCCAATGTGTCAACTACATTTGCACATATGCTGCCATCCTCATTTTCAAAGCATTCTCTTCCCATTTGAGGACCTGATATAAGTTCCCCATTTCTAATTATAATATAGATTATTATTTTGACGTCTTATAACATCCTCCATCACCCCTGACTCACTTTTCTGTTGTTCATCCCCCTGCTTTAAAGGGATTATAGGTTGATCCTTGTGATCATTTCCCCAATCCCCCCCTCCCTAATCCTCCTGGTATATCTACTCTCACAGGTGGCTCTGGGGAGTTATTGATCCTGGGTTCTCTGTGTTATGGGCTATAGTCTGTAACAGTGTGGATATTCTGGTCTAGTCCATTTTTAAGGTAGAATTGAGGTCATGATAGTGGGGTGAAGGATGCACCAAAGAACTAGATGAAAGTTGTGTGTTTCATCGCTAATATTACTGTACCTGATTGGCTCATTTTATTTGGCTTTGCTAGGTTTTTGCACTTATTAATGTATCCACATTGTCTACCTAGATAAGATACATGGGATAAATAATTCATAGATATGAAAAGCACGGGACCAATGGTTCTGTGGGTAATATGGGAGAAGGGGATGCGGGAGAAAGGAAGAGGGGTGGGGAACCATCCCAGGGACAAGGGAACAACAAGTTAGCTAAAAATCAATGGAGAGAAGGGCATGGGATGCCTAGTGGGGCATAATCAAAGGCAATGTACCAGTGAGGAATTACTAAACCTGAATGAAGCCTGAGCATGATGATAGGACAAGAGGAACATAAAAGGAAATAGAGAAAAGGACCAGGAGGCAAAGGAATTTATGGAGGTTGAAAAACAGACATGTACATATGTAAATACAGACATGTACATATGTGAATATATACACATACATATATACACATATACATATATGTTAAATAGAAGCATGTACTTATATCTATATATTAAGAATTAAGGTTTCAGATGGACATTGGGCCTCCACTCAAATAGTCCCTCGACATAACACTTTGTTCTAACAATCTGGTATTCTGTGATGCTCACCTACCTGACACAATTGCTGAAGACTAAATGGGTGCATAAGTAAAGGTGGTGAAGAAAGTGGATGGTGTCTGGATATCAAAATGTTTAGTGTCTTGGGTCTTAAATACTTGAGATAAACAAGCAGCCATCTAGCAACAAAGGTTACATGGAAGAATCACACCAGCCTGTGTGATCACGAGGTGTGAATGGGATCAGGTCCAGGCATCTAAGACACAGAACAAAATCATACCTCAAGGTGATTTGGGTGGTGTTCAGGGAGGACATCAAGGGGAAACCTGAAGCCCATCTGTAGACAATTGAATCTACAATGTTTTATATACCTTCTCTAAATGGCAATTACGTAATGGTAGTTGAAAGAAAAAAAGAAACCCTTTTCTCTTTTCAGAGTGTGGATGACACTTTTGGGAATGCATTTGATTCACACTCTCCTAGTAAATCACATCTTTCTTCTACCTTCATGAAGATAACCAAGTCAGAATTAATCACAGCTCATAGACAGTGACATGCCATTCATATACACTTTGAAATAATTTAACATGGATTCTGAACAGTGTTTGACTTACTGATATTAATGCCAACACTGGAAGTCAGATTTTATATGGCAAGGCTTTTCTGATGCAGTTTACTAATATTTAGTGATGACTGTGGGTCAATGGAGGTTTGCTGTTCCTATTCTTTCTGTAGTGTCATAGAAGCAGGTTTTATCAGGATATTGGTTTCACAAAATTTTTTCACATTCTAATGATTTGTAGCTCCCACTGATATTTTTATTCTTTTTGCAAAGTTATTGCCACAATGTGGATGTTTCAAGCTTCCTGCAATTGAGTCCAGAGTATCAAAGAGAAGTAAAGGATAAAGCTAAATAACCACAATAAAAGATATTTTAAAAAGACGTGAATATATATATATATGTATTTGATTTTTCTTTGGACTTTAATTCTTCATAAAACTACTTATTTTGTGCTACATATGAGGGAAAGTACCATAGTGTTACTACAGAATCACAGAAGCCATTCACGAAGATATCAACATATGAAGATATTCATTCTTGGCTAATCATCTGTCTGTGTCATAATTCCCAAGACTTAATTAGTCAACTAGCTCGCAGAAAAAAATAAAATGACTCAGTGTCCTCTTGATAATGAAAAGTATTTGTATGATAGCTCACAATCCAGGATTATAAGTGTAGATACCTTATTTTGCAGTGTCTTGAATCATTATAGTGCTTCCCCTACCCACTTTGGAAAACATGGATCCACATATATACATTTCTAATTTTCCTCAAAGAATTCTACACTCTTTTATTTAGGCAATGTCAAAATTACATTTTTTTGGCATCCATTTTCTTTTTAAACGTTCTTTGTTTTTTAAAAATAAAAATCCTTTCAAGGGACAAGATTACAGCAGTAAAGTTGACAGAATAAGGTTTCTCTGTGAAGTTCTTATAGAAAGTTCTCGCTAACATGAAAGAATGAGCAGATGCATTGCAATTGGCGGGGGAGCCTCAGCAAGACTGTCCTAGACTGTCATCACTTATGTAGTTTTTAATTTTCATAAAGTCTTCATTATAAACCCAAATGACCACATGTGCAATTTGAGGAAATAAATTGATACTATTCACTTGGAACTCTAAAGAAAAGTTTCTTCCTGTTTTGACTCCATTGCCTTGAATTTAAATATCAGTGCAATGTTATTGGATACTACTGTTTTGGTTGAATCATTTTGTATTATTCGACTTCTTTTAAGACACCCCAATGAGACTCACAAGTGTATTACTGAGAGAACTTGACTGTATCCATCCACAAATCACAGCAAAATGATTGAGCATGTTTTGCTTGATATAAAACTGCACACTACTAACAATTCTTTTGATACCTTATTATAATTTATGAAGTCCTGTGAGTAAAGCACTTGGAAGGTAACTAAAAACATAGTGATTTGAATCCACACATGCCCCAGGATTTAAAAATGTGACAAGTTGTTTGTGTAAAGATTTTAATTCTTAAAACCCCATATAATTCTTACTCTATGTGTTGGAACTACCTCCACACAAAGGAGTAAGCATTTTAAGTATGTGCTAACTTTTGATTCTTTTCAATTCCTGGAGCCACAGAATTAATGGAAATGCTCATTGAAATGTTTCAGAATGCTGAGAAATGACTAGAAGGACTCATTTATGTCAGGAAAACTGACTAGAAGATATCATTATTTGTACCCATTCCAAGAAAGGTGATCCAACAGAATGCTCACAATATAGAACAATATTACTAATATCACACATGAGAAAACTTGGGCTTAATATCATCCAATAATGAATTCAGAAACACATTGACAGGGTATTGTCAGACATTCAAACTAGATTCAGAAGAGGATGTTGAATGAGGGATATTTTTGCTGTTGTCAGATGGATCTTGACTGAAAGCAGATAATACCAGAATAAAAAAAAGGTTTGCTTCTGTTTCATTGATTATGCAAAGTCATTCAACTCTGTGGACCAAAGATTCTGTGGATCAGCTGGAGAAGAATGGCAATTCTGAAATGCTTCCTTGTGCACATGAGGAACTTGTATGTGGATCAAGAGGGAGTTGTGTGAATAGAACAAAGGCATGCTGAATGATTTTATATCTAGAAAGGTGTGTCAGGATTGCATTGTCTTGACATACTTGCTCAATATATATGCTGAGAAAAGCATCAGAAAGACTGGATTATATGAAGAAGATTGTGACTTCAGGATTGGAGGACAACCCGCAGTACACAGGTGACACAACCTTGGATGCTGAAAGTGAGAAGGAATTGAAACACTTGCTAATGAAGATTGCTAATGAACACTTGTTTATGTATGCATTATAAATCAATGTGATGAAAAGCCAGAATCCTCACAAATGGACCAATCGGTAACATCATGATAAATAAAGAAAAGATTGAAGTGGTCAATGATTCAACGATTTTTGTCTTACTTGGTTTCACAATCAGTGCTCATGGAAGCAGCAGGCAAAACATCAAAGGACACATTGTATTAAATCTGCTACACAAGATCTTTTTAGAGTATTGAAGAGTGAGGATGTCACTGTCTGTACTGAGATGAATCTGACCCAAGCTATGATATTCTCCATTGTATCACACACATGTGAACATTGGGCATCAAACATGGGAGAATGTGGAAAAAATAGATGTATTTAAATTGTGTTTCTGGAGAAGAAAATTGAAAATACCACGAACTGCTAAAAGGACAAACCTATCTGTATTGGAAGAAGTAAGCCTAGCTATCTATATTCACTTTAGGGATGTGGGGAGTGATATTAGTACTTATCTGTGTGCCGTTATGTCCAAATCTGCTTGCATTACTTATGGAAGAGTAATCCAAGCATTTTCATTAAATGCTCTTGGGATTTACACATAGGAGGGAACTTCAAAGAATTCATGACAAAATGGAATTAAAAGATAATAAAATTTCCCTGTGAATTTTTGACACCCTCCACATCAACCAATTTAATATTCCACTAAGAAATCTAAAACATTCAAGATCAAAATTACTCATGTGATTAAGAAGTGATGATATCTGATCCCAACTCGTTTAAATCTATTATCAGTATGCCTTTCGTAATTTATTCTTTGCATATTTTGTTTAACAATGCACTTTTGCCGACATTGATGCTATTATACTTAAATATTTACTTAATATTTCAAGTGTAATTCTTTGACTCCAGTCAATATCAAATTTAGTTCATAAAATCCTATAGTGAATTTTTTATTTAATGAGCTAGTGGTTTAAACAGCACACATAATGCTCACTCACACAAAATATACACATGCATAATTTCTCTGAACAGAATTAGCCAAAAATCCTCTAACTTTATCAGATTGTAAAACCAGCATCAAAAATAGAAAATGGCCCTTTCTTCTGTTGTATTGCAATTCTGATTGTGTTCTTTAAGAAAAAAATAGCATAAATAGAATCCAGTTAGACTGCCAGTAGATCAAAGGAAAAGCTGCATTAAGGAGCAGTCAGGTTGGTGAAGATGGCAGGTTCTCACAGCACTAGGCAGCTTTGATCAGACACCTCTCAGCACAGAGAGGCGCCATTTTTCACCTTTTGTCTGAGTCAGGAAGTGAGAGAGATGGTCACTACCTTTTGATGCCAATCCTAACCACTCTTCTTTACAGGAGATGAAAGGTGCACCAATTACTACTGGTAATAGAAGACTAAAGTATGCATTCACTATCCTAGTTACCATTAAAAATTACATGATATTCTCAGTTACTTGAGCAAAGGAAATATTTAAAACAAGTAAATTTTCTGCCAGCAATATGATGAGCCTGAAGAGAAGAACCCTCTGTCTAAAAGTTTTAACACATTTCACTAAGAAGATGAAATCAAATGAAGATTCCATTTCTCACTGGCATTTTCTTCCGTACTGGCATCAAGGTGAGGAGCGTGTGTGTGTGCGTGTGTGCGTGTGCGTGTGTGTGTGTGAAGCTTTACACTGAAAGAGCATAAATTTTATGAAGCACTATTTAAAATTAATTGATAATTTCCTCTTGTTCCACAATTTCTTTTTTTGTTTCTTTGTTTTGTTTTGTTCCTCCATTTCTTATGTGTTACTTTGGGGCATGAGTAGATGATCCAGCATATGACTAATGCAATTAATAAAATAATGTTAGCACTTATCTATGAAAGCTGTGCAACACCTGATGTGATAGGTAGGTGTATTGTGCCATCGTGGACAATGAACACACGTGTGATTGATTGAAGGGCAGAGAGATAAATGGCTCAGTGAGCCTTGCCTTTCTTGTCCCTTGCTCTTTCTTGCTCAGACCAGTGTGCAGCTGCCTTAGCTGATTCTCTGCCTCGCCTTGCAAGTTACACTACCTGTGGGGCACACATCGTGGGAAATGTGTCGCTACAGTTTGAAGTTCCTTCCAGACCTACTTTGCCACACTACTGGCATATACATTGCTTGAGTGAGGGAATGTTGGATCCTGCCATTGCCTGACTGTTGGTGACCTGCGTTGCTGTTTCCTGTCTGTGGTTGGATTGTCGGAAACTCTCTTCAGAGGACTCACCTGTCTGCTTCCTTGACTTGCACCCGGTGATCCTCACTGCTTGAAGGACTGCCAGGGTATTAGCTATCTCACCGAATTAAGTTGCACTGAGCTATTTGTACTGCTCTATAGACTAATTAGTTGCTTATTTCTTATGCTGTATATCTATATCTACATAAATATATATGAAATCATATGTGTCCTGTTTTTACTCTAGAGAACCCTCTCTAACATACCTAACATTGTTGTTTCCGAAGGCATTGATACAGATGTCTAAAGTGTTTAAATTTGTGCAATGCATGAAATATCAGTAATAAAAATTGTTACTTGTCACTTCTTTTCCCATGATAATGTGCACGTAAACCTATATGTATATAGCCATGCATTTGGGAATTGGGAGAAGATGGACTTCCATCTTGTTCAGAGATTTATGCACTATTCCAATTATACATCCTTCTAAATATTTCTTGGGATATTTGTAGCCAGATTACTCCTTAGAAGCAAAGCTTTTGAACCTTCTCATACATTTAAAATATGATATCTGAGGAGACAAGTCCCTGGAAAAAAGACCTAATGCTGGGAAACATAGAGGAGCAGTGAAATAGAGGAGCCTTGCAATGAGATGGGTGGACACAGTGTGTGCCACTTTAATGAAGAGCAACGTGAGGGAGTGCCGCCTTCTCGTTAGTTAGACCAACCGGATGGCAACTAACAGCAATGGCAAGAGAAGCATCCTTTATTTCATCTTTATAACAGCGTTGAACATTGCCAGAAGTTTCAGCTATCACCAAGAACCATCAGGCAGTAAAAAGTAAAGTCCTCAACCTGAGCCCTTAAAAACAAAACAAAACAAGCAAAGAAATAGTCATTGCAATTGAGTCAACTCTGACTTCCGGTGACACTCGCAGGCAGGACAGGAAAGCCCCTGTGGGTTTCCCAGACTTTACCTCTTCACGAGATTTGATTAGAAGCCTCATCTCTCTCCCAGGACTTGATAATGGTTCATATAAAAATTTATCAATAATCTATATGATCCAGAACTTTTCACAATGAATTACCCTAATTATTTGTGCTAGTGTCATTCTCATCCAATTCCTATCCATTATCGAGTAAACTTTATGATTTGTGCATTTCTTATGTATACATTAAAATATATCTTTAACTTTATATGTGATATTTCTATGCCCAGAAATGATCAAGATAAAATTTTAAAAGAAAAAAATGAATCACTTTATAGATAACAGCACATTTAATGATAAAAGATTAAATGTTTTTCTTCCAACATGAAATCAAAACAGAACAGTAACAAAAAAATCCATCACCATAAAGCGAAATCTGAACTACAGTTATTCTGTGAGACAGTGTAGAACACGATCCCCAAGACCATAGATGTTGATTGCATCTTTCCAAATAATTGTGGAGTGACTGGAGCCCTACTTGTGCAGTGATCACGGGTGAGGCTGCAATCCACACGGTGTCAGTTCGAAATCACCACCACCTCTCAGGGAGAAACACTGGGCTTTCTAGTTCCACAAAGTGCAGTTTCTGAAACCCATGAGGGGTCTAAATGAGTCAGCATTGACTCGATGGCAATGTAGGTTCGAACAACTCTTTTTGTTAGCATTGTATACTTAGCCACTGCATCCCCAAAAATCAAGAACAATGCAACATTTTTCCATAGGTGTGAACTAGTTTAATACAGCAAAAATAAATATATAGATGCAGTAAAATAATCTTCAGTTCAATAGTTAAGTTCAATAAGCTTTCTTTATTCAGTTATGGCATAATCATCCATATCCAAAAAAATCTATGAAAGTAAAGAGAATTACTAGAATTCAAAATTGAGTGTAGAAATTATTTCACAGGATACAGAATCAATATCCATAGACATATTGTTTATGTAGAAATATTTTACAACTAAAAACAACCAATATGAAATAAAAATAATTTTCATAATAACATGAAAATGCAAAATAATTGGTCTATTTTCCAAAATATTTAAGACCAACATATCGGAAAGTACAAAATATTGATGAGAGAAAGCAAAGTCCTTGTAAAATGCATAGCTATATGTGTTCATGAAGTTTTTTTTCTCTATATTGAGCTACTTATTCAGTGTACTCCCAATCAAAATAATATTGGATTACTATTACAGATATTTGCAAGTTGAGTTTTAAAT
Source organism: Nesogale talazaci (assembly GCA_004026705.1). Classification (NCBI taxonomy): domain Eukaryota; kingdom Metazoa; phylum Chordata; class Mammalia; order Afrosoricida; family Tenrecidae; genus Nesogale; species Nesogale talazaci. The sequence continues at coordinate 59,330 of PVJH01008737.1, read as the reverse complement.
AATTGTAAATAGGTAGTCATTAAACCAACACTTTTCCAAAGCAGCTAATTTCAAATCATATATCTTCTCTGGTTCGTAAAATAATAATTATAGTCTGAGCCTCGGTGGCATAGTGGTTGTGCATGGGACTGCGGCCCACTGGGATGGAGGTTCAATTCCAGCTCACAGGAACAAAGGCTGGGCCTCCTACTACCACCACCAGGGCAGTGATGCCTAAAAAAAAAAAAAAAATAATAATAATAATTATGAACTGAATATATTTTAAAATTCAATAAAAATATACTTTTTGAGTTTAATTCTTTCCTCTTTATAACATATTAGTGATAAAGGGCATCGCACAAAAATTATAAACAAGTAAATTATAACTGTAAGTTTTACATGGACAAAATTAAATAATACATGATTATATTATAATGATATATAAATTATAATCTTCATTCTTCTACCACTGGCTTAATTTTTGCAGACTTAATTTTAATCATGAATTAATCTACCACTATAGTAATGTATATATGAAAGTTATTATGTAAGCTCCACTTATCAAGGTCATTACCATCATAGTTGCAAAATTTTTTCAGCAAGAAAGAACTATACTAAAAACCCTTCTATGTTATACATTTCTTGCAATTAAATGCTCCAGTAAATTAGTGCACTCATTATTAAATGAATATATATTATATGATCTTTTAATAAAAAAATTGATACTTAATATGGAACATGAATATATATTGTTAAAATAAATTTTAATTATAGCAATGACATCATGAGATAGTCTGACTTTCTCTGTGTGGGTGTATTTATATATGCATATGAATGTAAATGTGTGCTTAAACTAACACTTTTTAAAAAATGATTTATCCAAGATCAAAATTTATCTGGTAAAACTTGAACTTTAGTTCAATTACCCAGGTGCAATCTGATATGGTTACTAAAACTTCACAGCTGCCTGTAAACATCAATGATGCATATTATATAGATTATATCTATACAAACATATTTTAGTTAGTATGGACATAGCACTGTATATAATTAGTCATTGCAAGTATTACATCAAATCGTGCTAATTATACCACTCTTTTCAAGATGAGTCTGATAATATATATTCTTTTTATGAAAATATACCTTAATCTTATGCAATTGTATTGCATTCTTCTGTTTGATAAGGTTAATTAAAGAGTGATTTATTGATGGCATTCAAAAATCTTAATGACTGAGCCATGGTCTGCAAAGTCTGATAGGCTAGCTACAAGTATAGCGGGCCTTATTTGCCTAGGAGCGATGAAAACTGAAGAACTAGACGTTTTCTGATTTTGCACCCTTGTCTTGTGCTAACTCAAGTACACTTGAAAATTAAAGCAATAAAGAAAACAAATAGCCAGGCTGACTTGAAAAGATACTGTATTTATAAATCTGTGTATGTGGTATATGTGTCTATATAAATATGTAATTTGAAGCATACTCTATTTTAGAGCATCTGTTAAGTGAAGGAATCTTGACTCTGAAATCATCTTTTTTGTTATCGATTATAAGATGTAGCATGCAAATAAGAGGAAACAAATCACTTCCCTTTACTATAGCGATATAAAAAAGAGTTATATTTAATATGCCTATTGCAAAGATTAAAAATAAAATAGCTGTATCACAACACAACAGTGCTATTATAAATCATTTTATATTAAAAGAATATACTTTCAGAAACTAAAATGTTCATACTGTATATTAAACCTTGGACTTCCAATTTTCTGCTGGAAAATGACAATCTGCCAATTTCTTATTAATTAAACTGAGATTGTATTGTGTGAATACCTTTGTGTGTGTGTATGTATAGTTAGACAGAAAAAAATGAAACATTTTCTATTCCTGTACCATCTTTATGATTGTTTAGTGTCTTCTAACAGTCAGATAGAAGGATAAGATAGGAGTTGTAAGAAAGGAGGCTCATGGTACAGGACTATTTTGAGCAATAATCTGTTATTAACACTAGGGTTGTCATTAGAAAATTTTCAGAAGAGCTAGACCATTTTTCTTTGTCTGACTTAAGTCTTGAAACTATACTGACATTTTGTCACCATATGAAACCATGATGGTAACTGATATACTATTGGCATACCACTGAGCATGGCAGTACACAAGCTAACACTATAGCTCAAACTGGTTAAACAGCTTCAAAGTTCTTGGGAAAATGTAATGAAAAGAAAATAGAATTAGTCTTAAAGGCTCTCTTCTCTCTCACACACTCACCCACCTCTTATTTTCTCTCCCCCTACCTTCTCTCTCTCCACACATACACACACACCTATTTGACATGTGTCTCCTAATGCCCCTTAATGATTTTGTATATTACACATCGAGCTGTTAAACATAAGATTGACAGTTAGAACCCACTTTATTGGAGAAGTTGAGACTTTCTGCTCCCATTAAAAGTCACAATCAAGGCTGCCTAACACCAAGTGAAAATAATCACTCAAGGAAGCCTTTCTTTTTTTCCCCCTTTCTTCCTTCCTTTTATTGTGACTAACAAACTTTATTTATTAACTTCCATTATACTCAATATTTGATTTCTACTTTTAATCTGAAACTTTAAGGGAAGCCTTTCTGATACAGTTCTCCAAGCTTCAAAGAACAAGCTAGAAGCTGCTTACTTAATGTCAGTGGAGTCTGTGGAGGATTTCCTGAACAGAGTGGGATTCCGGGTTTTAGGTGCAGGTTCCTATGTGCTGCCAATCACAGCCCTTCAGCAGATTGATTCAGTGATTGCCATTGATATAAAAAATGGTGCAGTGAAGTGTGTTTCTGGCAAAAATAGTCAATGGCAACAACTGGAAATTTGGGGCATATACCTTTTGTTGGTGAGTTATAATACTGAAGTCCTGAGCCATTGTTTGACTCCTAGAAGCAAACACATGAAAGTAAAAAATGGCTAATATAAAAAAGTTCGAATACTAGAAACCTAAAGTGGAAGTTCCACTCTGTCCTATAGATTCACCTTGAGTTGGAACTGACCGAATGGTTCTGAATATAAGGATGGACACATGCAGATTGGTAGGGACACAGGGAAGTGGATAGATAGATACTATGTATGTAAGTTTGAATACATACATATATTAAAACAATGTTTATATGTAGACTAATTAAACAATTAAAGAATTTTGAATGAAGAATGTGATCAAGGTAATGGCTAACCTTACTTGAGGAGATATTATATATTTGTATTAAAATCTACCGAAGTAGGAAAATGCTTTTAAGAACAAATAATACTGCTTTGAAAAGTTGCATCTATAATTTTTGATTATCTGTATTTTTTCCAGATGTTATTTTGAATTCTGGGATATAATTTTATAAGTTTTTAAATAAGTATTGCTATAATAATCAGAATATGATACCTTTTGCAAAGTCTAAATAGATTGACTCTCATCGTGTAAACAGTATATGCATTGGAACTTATTGAATCAGTAAAACGATTTTAGATGTAGATACAGATAGCTTTTAAAATGAGATTTAGCCATGGTGGGCTGTGCACTCAGTGATGCTGTACAAGAAATGAAACCAATGTCAAAACTACTAAGTGACATAATAAACCCTTTGCTCAGTATTTTTCAAACATTTAAATAAAGCTAATACTAATTTAAAAACAAAGCAGAGCACAATTCTTAAAAACAGGTGTTATTATGACCACTTTACTAATCTGCAAAAATTTACCCAGTTGAAGATAGATCCAAAATTTGAATTAAAATCACATTCTATTTTATATTATGTTTTACAATATTAGTAGTTTTGGTCTAGTAACCAGAAGAAATATATTTATCTTGTCCCTAGCTTCAGATTTCTGAATGACATTCTCTTTGTTGGCTCAGGCTGTGTAACTTCACTATCTCAGAAATTAACAAGAAGCCATCACTTATCTACTCTACAGCAGTTACTGTGATCACAAGCATTATCTCCTTAAATCATGCAATAACCCTGTAAGGTATGCATTGCTATCTTTATTTCATAATTCTTTGAGAGTGTTTACACAAGCTAGCTAAGGTCAAACTGGATAAGCAGGATTGCTAAACCCTAATGCACCTGGTTTCATACCCTATGCTCTTAGCTGTCATCTCCCAAAGTCTTGAATATTTACAAAGTTTCCAGAACACTCCCTTACTCCATAGTTCAAAGTTTTGAAGAGTTCATATCTAGTCTGATCATCTGGAATTGCAAGGGTGTTCCCCCACCTGATTTATGACTGCTTCTAGCAACTTAGAATAACTTAAAGGTTTTATTATTATCTTTAGCTACTTAACTCTGAAATGCACAACAAAAGAACACATACATGATATATTTTACTCCATATTTCTGATGATTTTTTAAAATTCTTATTTAAATAAAAAACAGGATTACTTGAATGAGGGAAAGACTAAAGATACAAGAAGTTATTCCTAACAAAGCACATCTAAAAATGTCTCAACACTCATTGTTGGTTACAGACAGGTTCTTTCAGTATGGTATGGTACTTGTATCACTTAGTATCATTTAAGTGGCTTCAAAAATAGAAGACATTTATGCTATTGAAAGATTAAATCAAGGCTGATATTCAATTATTAATATGTATCAAGTAGATATATTCACAAAGTCACCAATGCTTTACAATGAGACTGCCGGAAAGCTGCTACATATAAATCAACTTTTTTGAAAGATACAACATTTTGAGGATTTTTAACATTTCAAATTTGAACTCATAAAGGAAAATCTGTCACTCATAGTGAGTGAAAAATTGTGTCTGGACGCTGGGAAAGATGGCAGTCAGATAGGTAGCTCATCACAGAGCTCCTGGAGATTGGTGAATGGGGGGGATTTGGGGCCAGGTGGGGCTGTTGAATTGGTTTGTTGATTCCGAAGAATGTTCAGAGCCCTCCCCTGATTCAGAAGCAGGCTCAAACAGAATGCCCACATCCGCCACAGACACCATTTCCCCTTCCCCCCCCCACACGGATACCAGCACCCCCCCACAGACGCTGCCGGTTCTTTTGCGAATCTGCACTCGGACCTGTGGGCAGAGAAGGACTCATTGCATCAGCGCCCGCACAAATCACCAGTCATTCCTCCCCATCCCAGGGTGCCTGCGGTCTCTTGAGGACTCTTCAAGTAGACCCACATCCCCACTCCGACCCCCACAGATTCGTGTTCTAAGCAGAGCAGCTGACCAGGCCCTCCTCCGGAGAGAAGACCCACACCCAGACGCCACAAGGCAGTCAGAGACTTTGTGCCCAGTGCCAACCAGCCCCCTCCTTGCCAGGCTCCTGCTCCCCAGCATCACACACACTCAGAGAGTCCCACATAGCCACTACGCTTAGGACCCACCAGACAGCAGACACAAGTGTGGCGTATCCTGCTCCAGCTGGGTAGTAGGGACACAGCATTAAGAGCTAGACCAAGGCATGTTCCAATAGCCCAGCTCAATCCCCTCTGTATTCTGAGCAAGTGGTGAATCTGCACACCAGTGACAGGTCCCCTTCCCACCTATGTGTCTGTGGAGAAAGTGCCCCTAGCCAGAATACGATCAGCCAATCACCAACCCAACCCCTAAGCCCACTACCCTGCACACAGTCAATGCTTTCCATCAGATCCGCAAGGTGCCCAGCTGCAAACAGTTCCTGAGGAAACCTGAGTGAAGCTGTAGCACAAAGCATAGGAGAAGGTGAAGGGAACCGCATCAAGACAAAGGGGAAACATAACCCCTCAAGGCAGTGGGCTAAAGGAAACCTACAGTAAAATCAACACTAGCCACCTAAAGAGTGAGCTCAGGGCTCTGAGACACCAGGGGAAATGTCACCTAGTTTGAATAAGCCAACCAAAAAAAAGCAAGCTGTTTCCACAGCATCGAAAAGAAAATAGAAACCAATTTCAATGCAAGATAACCAGCTGGACCTAATGGCAGTCATAGAAAATGCAATGTTGCTCAATCACCGAAAGAAATCTTCAGAGTGTTACTAAGATGTATACAGGACATTAGTGCCGCACTACCGAAGAAGGAAGAATCAATAAAGGAGAAAAGGCCATGCACCAAAGGCAAATACAAGAACTAAGGGGTGAGCTAACAAAACCTAATAATAAACTTTCACATTTCTTGCAGAGAATGGAGGATGCAAAGAAAAAACCCAGTGGCTTAGAGGACCCCAAGTGGAAATTAATAAACGTGAGAAAAAGTCTAACAAGATTATCAAAGAAACTGGAGAAAACCTCAGAACATTGTCTGATGCTTTGAAAAGAAACAACATTAAAATTATTGGGCTACTGGAGGGAGGTGAATCAAGGAAACCAACATACAAAATAGTGATGGAATGCTTGGAGGAAAACTTCCCTAGTTTAATGAATGAAAACCAGACAACCATCCAGGAGGGAGAAAGAACTCCAACTAGACTGAACCACATGAAGAAAACATGAGGACATATAGTTTTTAAACTATCCAATTACAAGGAAACAGAGAAAATTATGAGAGCAGCTAGGTAAAAATGGGCAATCATATATAAAGGCAAACAGATAAGAATATGCTCAGACCTCTCAATGGAAACTATGAAGAAGAGGAGAGAGTGGAGCAGCATATTCCAAAAATTGCAGGAAAGCCATGTAAACCCAAGAATACTCTATCCAGCCAAATGATCTATCAAAATTGATGGAGAAGTGAGAGTCTTTTGAGACAATGAAAATCTCAAAGGTATGCTAAAATGAACCCAGCCGTACAAAAGGTCCTCACTGACCCACAGGGTGCAGAAGAACAACAATCACCAAGCACATACAAAAGCCAAGTAAACCCAAGAATATTCATATGGGGGAAGGAAGAGGTGAAATTATCACTATTTGATATGATTATATATATGGAAAACCCTAAAATTCAACAAGGGACATATTGGAAACAATAGAGGAGTATGACAGAGTGGAAGGATACAAGATCAACAAGAAGTAAATCAGACTGCTATACACATCAGATAAGACCACAGAAGAGGAATTTTTAAAAAGGTACCCTTCACAATAGCCACACACAAAATAAAATCTCTAGGGATATAACTGACTAAAAGAACAAAAGATCTGTATGATGAAAATTTCAGAACACTATTATAAGAAACCAAGAGTGAGTTTAAACAATAGAAGACTATCCCATGCTTATGAATCAGAGGTCTCAATATAGTAAAAATGTAAGTTCTACCCAATGCACTATATAAGTTTAATGCATTTCCAATAGAATTACTCTCATTCTTCTCAAAGAAATGGAGAAAATGATTACCAACTTCATATGAAGAGAGCCCAGATTTAGCAGATTATTCCTCAAGAAGAAGGACACTTCTGGGAGGGCTTGCTTTACCTGACTTTAGCACATACTATACAGCCACAGTGGTCAAAAGAGCATGGTATTGGCATAATGATAGATGCTCAAACCAATGGAAAAAAAACCCTGGAAACCCAGAAATAAAAACATCAGCATGCAAACAACTGATCTTTGATAAGGCCCCAAAAACATCAAAAGGGAAGCAGATGTCCCTTTTAACAAGTGGTTCTGGAAAAAAAATAGATATCTACCTGTAGAAAAATGAAGCAAGCCCTTATCCCTCCATGCACTAGAATAAACTGAAGGTGGATCAGAGACCTCAAATTATTAGGGCCAGCAATAAGGGAATTGAGACCAACCTAAGAACCTTGGCTCAGAGATTACATAGTCTATCAGCAATAGGGAAGGTCACAAAAACAGAAGGCACAAATAGACAAGTAGGATATACTGAAGATGAAACACTTACACACACAGAAATAATTTACAGAGAGTAATAAGAGAGCCCACAGACTGGGAAAACATCTTTAGCAATGACAAATTAGATAAAGTCCCTGTTCCTAAAATATATAATACCCTGATAACTTCCCAAAAGAGCAAAACTAACTGCCCACTGAGGAAGTGGACCAAGGACATGAACAGAAGTTTCATAGAGGCAGAAATCCAACTACTCAATACATATATAAGAAAGTGTTCCCTATCACTAGCTATAAGGGAAATGCAAACCAAAACAGCAATTAGATATCACCTAACACCCTTAAAAATAGCCCAGTTCAAAAACTCAGAAAGCAACAAGTGTTGGAAAGGCTATGAGGAGATAGGAACTCTCACCCCCTGCTGGTGGACCTGTAGGCATGGACAGCCACTATGGATATCAATTTGGCGATATCCAAAACAGATGGAAATTGAGCTACCATAAAATCTAGCAACCCCCTTATTCAGCATGTACCCCGAAGAGGCAAGCAACAAACTACGACCAGACAACCATTCTCTAATGTTCATTGCAGCACAGTTCACAATAGCAAGGAGTTGGAAGCAGCCTGAATTTCCATCAACTGATGAATGGATTAAAAAGCTGTGGTACATACATACAATGGAGTACTATGCATCACTGAAAAGCAGTGATGAACGCATGAAGCACATCACCACATGGGAAAAACTGGAGAAAATTATGCTAAGTGAAGTTAGCCAAGCGCAAAAGGACATGTACAACATGGTCCATTGAGGTAAGCTTAAAAAAAGAACATGCAAAAGGGGCATCGGGAAAAAGTTACTATATACAGAAATTCTTGGTGGGAGGCCCAGGAAACATGACAGGGCAAGACCAAATCCAGGGCTACATATGGTAACCAACTAGAGTGGGAGGACGGGGGGAGGGGGCAGATGGTGATGTGTAGAGCAGGAATGGGGTACTAACCCACTCAAGGGAAGCGTATTGTTTCTATCTCCACAAGGAAAGAGGGACCAAACTTAAATCTGCTGTTCCAGGATGTAAATGAAGTGCGATGCCATGGAGAAGGGAATCAGTGAAGGGGTCTAAATGCCGAACCCCTATCCCAACAACCGGGGCAGGCGCCTATCCCCACAGAAGATTTTGCCTTTGAGGTCAGCACTGAAGTTGCAGCTTGGGGAGTGAGATATGCCTGACCAGAGCACAAGAGAACAAATGAAGGGGGAGGAAGAGAGAATAGAGTGCATCCTGGCCCATCAAGTCTTCAGGTCGATATTCCCATTCTTAACTGCCATTGCAGAGAGGATCATATGACCTGCCCCACTATGAAGTATGGCTTCCCTCGCTGACCCAAAGCTCTGCGGGAACAACAGTGAAGAAACGGGATCAAGATTACATCAGTCTGACCCAACCACACCATGAAAAACTAAATGTGTGCAACAGAGCATGGAGTTCCAGATAGAGTGCTAAGGATATACTTTGGGGCCAGAGTGTGGCACCACATCCGACTCAACTGGGGGGGGGGGCACTCCTGGAGGTCAGTAAATAGACCCTGAACTATTTACAGGTTTCTATTTTGTATTTTTTTTTACTTACTTACATATATATGAACATCTTGGCCTCAGCAAGCCTTCCTCATGGGTACCAAACATTCCTTGTGATTATTCCTCAAGGAGCAGATCTTTCCACCAGTTTTTAAGCAAGGTGAAAGCTAGTAAACATATTGTATTACTTCGCCAATTGATAAGTTATTATATGTATCATTATGATCCAGAGAGCAAAATTCCTTCAAAACTATGTTGCTTGTATTGTTAGGTTCCATCAAGTTCCATAGCTACCCTATAAGAAGAAACACTGTCTGGACCAGCACTCTCTTTAGAGATGACAGCATTTCAATGATACCCATAGCCATTTTAGTGATTAATTCCTCTGAAGTGGGCTTCATTGGTCTGTTCTTAGCCTGGAAACTCTTCTGAAACATGTTCAGGTTGGAAAACTCAGTGAAATAGCTTCCAGCGTCACAAAAACAAACAGGAAAATAAATAAGTAGTAGATCAAACAATGAGTCAGTTAGATACTAACCATTAGCCAGAAAAGAAAGCTCTAGGAATGGAAAAATCACCAAATGAAATTGATACAGCACTAGGAGTGTTTATCAGTCTGTGACAAGTAATTTAGAAGACAGTTACTTGGCCAATTAACTGCAAGAGATCCGTTTTATATCCGCTACAAAGGAAAGTGACTCAATTGAACATACAAGTTATAAAACACTACTACTAGTTGCACATTCAAATAACATTTTATTGAAGATCATACAATAAATACTATAGTAGTACATTGAGAAGGAACAGCCAGAAGTTCAGGGTTGATTCAGAAGAGGGCGTGGAACAAAGAATATCATTGCTGACATCATATGGCTCTTGATTGAAAGCAAATAATACCAGATAAAGGTGCATTTTTGTTTTATTGACTATGCCAAGGTATTCAACAATGTGCATCATAAGCTGTGGATACATTTGAGAAGAATGGGAATTCTAGAACACTTCATGGGAACATATCCGTATACTAGGAGGCAGTTGTGTGAAAAGAACGAGGGAATATTGCATGGTAAAAGTCAGGAAAGGTGGGCTTCAGGGTTGTGTCCTCTAACCATATTCATTCAAAATGTATGCTTATTCATCAGAGAAGCTATATTATAGAAAGAAGAACTTTGCATCAGGTTTGGATGAAAGGTTTTTACCTCAATATGCAGACAACACAATCTTGCTTGCCGAAAGAAAGGAAAACGTAAAACACTTGCTCATGAAGCTCAAGAATTAAAGACCTGAATATAGATTGCATCTCAATGTGGTCCCTCACAAAGGTACCTGTGAGTAGCAGCATTATAAATGGAGAAAACACTGCAATAGTCAAGGATTTCATCTTGCTTGGATCCACTTACAATGCTTACAGAAGCAGTAGTCAGAATGTCAAAGAAGCATTGCATTGGGTAAGTCTGCTGTATGAGACACCTTTAAAGAATCAAAAAGCAAATACATCACTTTGAGGATCAAGCTGCAGCTGTCCCCAGCATAGGTATTTTAATCACTTCATGTACATTAAAACCTCCTGTCCATCAGTTTGTCATGGTGTATTTTGTTTACAAAGTGTCACTATGCATCAGAACAAGCAAGGAACAAGTCATAACAGCAAGAACAACAGCAAAAATTGGGCACTGAATAGGAAGACTGAAGAAGAATCGATTCATTGGCATTATATTGAAAGTATCATGACTTCCAAAAGAGCAAGAAGTACAACTAGAATGGTCATTGGAAGCAAGGATGGCATACTCTATCTCTTGGACATTGTACCAGTACCTGGAGAAGGATATCACCTTAGTAAAACGGAGGGTCAGCAAAATAAAGACTTTCAATGAGGTGAATTGATACAGCTGCTGTAACAGTGTGGTCCAACATAAGAATAATTGTGAGGATAGTAAAGATGGTGGAAACGTATAGTCACATTGTTCATGGGTCCCTATGAGTCATCTCAGACTGGACGATATCTAACAACAGCACAGCAACCCTTCTCCACTGAACAGCCGCCCTAGGACCTAGCTCTTACCTCCTCAGGTCTCTTTTTCTTCCTCAAATGTATTTTGAGTCTCTCAAAGAGGATGTAACCATTGATGCTTTTAGATTGCGCAAATCAAAAAGCAGAGAATGACTCTGACAACAGTGAGAAACACCGTCATGAAAATGATGTTAAACAAACATTTTGATATTTCTGTTTGACAAAAGATTCCAATGTTTTGACAATACTTTTTGAGTTATCCTCATAACTTGATCATGGAGTGCTTTCAAGTCTTGAAAGTAAAATTTTCAGAAGTATGGAATCATGCTTATAGCTAGAATTTATAAGAAATGTGTGAGTAAATTTTGCCTCTGCGCTGATCAAAATACATTATAACAAAATATTTGTGACAAAGATATTTATGACAAACCCTTCAGGGGATTTTTTTTATTTTGGCTATGGATATTTTAGCTTCCATGAAAAAAATTCCACATCTAAGAATTTGATAAAGCAATTTATTTAATAAAAGAAATTATTTATTTATTTAACTCATTATTTAATTCAATTTATTTTTCTGTGCATAGTCTCTAGGGATTTTTTTAGCTCCCTCCAAAGCACCTTTTCTTGACGGATTTGGACAGACATAGTCTGAGAGAGACACCGATAGAATTCAGCTGTGAGTGATTGTTAACAAGACTGTTTGTGGTTGCCATTGTGCTGGTTATGAAATGAACTATATTAGAAGCAACAAAGGACACACCCTTTAATAAGTGCTTTGAGCCATGAGTGGTTTTTTTCCTTTGAACCTCAAGATCCCTGCCCATTCCTTGATTCAGAAGATAGATGTGACACCAGAGGAGAAACAAAAGTGTATCAGAGGAGTGAAAGCAGCAGAATCAAAACTCAGAGCATGAAATTGAGTGGCAGAATTCCCAGCTTACATAGTTAATAAAGTTGCATGCCTTTAGGCAGGAGCCATATGGGGGAATGGAGAATCCTTAGGCACTTAATTTGAGGGAACTGGGTTTGCTGATTCTTGGAGCTGTAGATGAGTGCCTTAAGATTGAGATTTAAGACTGAGTGACATGCCCTTTGGGCATTTATTGACAGTCCCAAAGTTTTTTTTTTCTAATATTGTTTGACTAGCGTAGAGGCTGGGCCATGAGGTTGAGGACCAAAGAAAGGTTTACCTGTTGGAAGGGAAGGCAGGGAAGAGATTGTTCTGACTGACAAATATATCCTGAGCATTTCTTATCTGAACTTTAACCTCTTAACTTCCCTAACAACCCATAGTTTGTTAGGGAATATTTGTGAGTAATGTTTGGATATTGCAATGTATTATCAGCTGAGCAGTAGAGAGTGCACAGGCTACACAGCGGGTGTCTGGACTGGTGAGGAAGGTTGAGAGTGGGAGCAGGTCTGTCCTCAGTCTCAAAGAAATTGGCCTTGGATAATGCTGATGTTAAGGTTGACTCTTTTCCATGCCTGTGAAGCAGGATGAGGTTAGATGCCATCCAAGCTATTTTCTTTTTATAGGTAGTTATTGCTATAATTGAAAATCAAATACTATATAATATTCAGTTATTCAGTGTAATACCATACATATATATATAGCATATAATACTTATTTAACAGAAAATATTTTAAAAATAGAATACACTATTCAAATAATTTTCAGTAATTAATTTGGTTTTGAGTTTGTTTTTGTTTTTTGGTGTTTTTGTTTTTGGGGTGGCCTGTTAAGGTTTTTTTTTTTTTTTAACTGTAGAATTAACCTTTTCAAATAGTGTCAGAATAGCTGTGAGAAATTGTGAAACAATTTTTATTTATACTGTTAACCCCCAAATGTGCAGAAGTAAAATAGTAACATGGAAACTATTAAAATCTACACCTACAGGGGAAAAAAAGCATCATATTTTCTTTCACTCTTTAATTTCTAGATGGCTTTATGAGCCTTATTTTGTTAACTGGTCCTTCAGAGGTAACTCCTGCTAAAGAATGTTATATTTGATTGATTAATTCTAATGAATCATTGTCAAGATGGATCACCTAACACTATAGCAGATAGTCCCTTTGGGTACAAGATGATAAAATGGGAAAAAAAAAAGAATAGAAAATTTTAATGTGGTTATGGAAGTTAAATTTATTTAATGATAATTTTAAAATCTCATTGTTACATCATCAGACTACACCTCATATAAATATATTTTTAAGACACTATTTTTTTCAGAAGAAATTAACCAGAATTTATAGACCAGTCTGAACAAGAAAGATATATTCAAATTTATAAAAATAAGTATAATTTTTTCTTGTTTCTTTTAAGAAGGGAACGTTTTAAAATTAAAATTTAGCAACTACATTTGGCATTTGACATCTAATCCTTTCATTTTCTCTCTTGATGCCATACTGACTTCTAATATTATCCACAATTCTAAATTTTCAGACTATCTCCCTTATTCAATTTCAAGTACTTGCAATATAAGGATAATTGTGTACATTTCTGTGTTAGTGTGGGTAGACTAGAGAAACAAATTCATAGACACACATATGGATATAAGGGTAAGGTTTTTATACAATAGGAATGGAACATTGAGAAAGCATCCCAAGCCTGCCCAGTTCAAAGTCATAAGTCCGAAATTAGCCCATATGCCTGATACCAGTCTATAAAGTCTCCTTCCGACTCATGAAGTCACAGGCCAGTGGGTGCAGAATCCCGATGCTGGCAGGGATCTCCACATGGCTCCTCACTTCCAGAGCTCAGGGTCCATCAACAATAACCAGTGGTGGTAGAGGCAACTTAGAGCTGGCAGAGGTCTCCACGTGGGCTTTTCCAGCTTCAGAGGTCTGGTTCCATTAGGGTAAGGCCATGTGGCTTCTCTTCTGGCTCCTCCAGTTCCTCCAGCTCCACGGACGCTGCCATCTTGTCTTGTCCTTTGTTCATCTTCTAGGAGACTAATTCCCAACAACTGGGGAGATAGCCTTTCATCTTCACAAGGGAAACATCGCGAGATTTCCCAGAAGTCTCAGAAGAAAGCCATGCACACACAGAGGCCTCATTGGCTACTCAATGGCTATATCCAGATCAACAGGCTAGACTCCACCCCCACATCTCAATCTTGAAATTGACATCTTGAATACATGACTGCCACAAGTTATCATAATGAGGGTCAATTAATTATGGAAGTAAAATCCTTGCAATCTGGAGTAAATCTGACTTGCATTTATTAGTAGTCATTATCTCTCTAGATCAGCATTTATGTTTAGTCTGAGTTAGTGCTTCCACTGAAGATCTTTTCACTTTGTATTAAGGTTCATGAGGCACAATATTAAAGTTATCCAACATTGCTAATATCATTTGAAAACTGGAACCCTTGGGTGTTGGATGAAGACAGAACTTTTGCACAATTATTATATTCCAAATATTAAGCAGACTATTTACCAGCATTTGTTATGGAAGATAAATTAGCTATTCTCCCTGAACCTCCCAATTACTTAAGGCCTTTGTATTGTCTAACTGCGAGCTAACTCCCCTGCAGTTAAGATGATGGCTCGCTTCCCTGGAAGCCTGTGGGTGGAATTCAAGAGCCATTGTCAATAGCCCCTAGCCTGATAGAAATGTTTATCTACCTTCACAGGTTAAGATCTGGCCTCTTTACATCTCAGGTACACATCCTTAAAACCACACCCCTTATCACATGTAGCTCTTAAGACAGCCATCTCCTGTGACATATCTTTTTGCCTATAATTAGGGGCCTGGATAGGCTCCAGAGGGTATATAGTAATAAGGTATAGGATGAGAGAAAAAGCCTGCCTCTCTCAAGCCTGCTTCGTTCCAGCCTGCCTCTGTTCAGGCTGCTGCTTGCCTGTCTCCCTCTCCACATGGACCAACTAGAGGGGTAGAGGTGAGCATGTACCATGAAAAGATATATATGTAACTTGGAATGCTCTTGTCTCTCTCTCTCTCTTATGGTCACTATATCGGTGTTATAATAAATAATAATTATCGCTACACAGCTGTCTGTTGAACCTTTGCTGTGAGTGTATCAGAGGCCTGATCACCCCCTGATATATGGGCTGAGCCCTGGTGGCATAGTTGTTGAGTGCAGGACTGCGGCCCACTGGTTTGGTGGTTCAAATCCAGCAGCAGCTCTCCAGGATTAAGGCTGGGCCTCCCACTCCCATCAGAGGGCAGTGATGCCCCTCCAAAAAAAAAAACTGGATACTCTTATTTCTTTCAACTCATAACACTTTTTGCCTACAAAGTAAGCTCTTGATAGTACTCAGCATTTAAATTGCTGTCTGCATTTCCTGGCAAGCCATGATTTAATATAATTCTAAGTCTATTACTTTAAAAATTTGTCCCTTATTCCTCTTAGCAGGGTAAGATGAAACCTATTATTTTCTCGAAACTAAGTCTAAGCATTTTCCATTTAAAAGCTCTCCTTATAATTGCCATCCTTTATGTATATAGCACAGAATTTCAAATGACACTTCACAAACTGTCTTTGTGTTGATTTGAAACATTTGGCCATAGCTCTACTGGAGGAGCAATTCCAACAGAATTTGCAATACTACTGGTGTCTGATTCATAAAAAGAGGCCCGTCTCTAAGTTTACCCACACCTCCCAACATCAGGGGACGTATGTATATCTTTTCTAAGTACTTCTTCTTCTTTTTGTCTAGCTGCCTCTCTTCAAACATTAAATACCATTATTCTCAGCTTCAAGGAGCAGGAAATAGAAATAATGCTATACAATATACTACATGAACATAAGACTTTGCATCCCTAATATTAGTATGCACATTGTACTGTAGGTGGTGGTAGGCTTGATTTTGCCTTTGTAGGAAGGGATATAAACATGATACTTAGAAATCCCATGTAGACATTGTTTAAAATATGATACTGTTTGGTACATTTTTTTTCTTACACCTTAGGCCCAAGTACTGGACAATAATTATAACCCTAGTACAGATTTCATCAATGAATAAATGAAGGAGTAGACATTACCATATTTCAAAGGCAGCTTATCTATATTGATTGCAATTTTCATTGGAAATATATCATTCCTTACATTCCTAATGCAAATTTGACTTAAACATGATACTATAAAATATATCACACTATATCCACTTATCTGCTTAATGTATGTCATATTTCTGTAAAAAGATTGTAAGCATAACATCCACATCCCATTTTCCTTACCACTCTCACCATTAAGGTATAGGGATTGCCATTTCTCCCACCATTTGTCTATCAGGTTTTTATATTCTGGGAACTTGTAGGTTGCTGTGATACTGGAAAAATATGTCACTCATTTCAAATAACAGCAGCATCATTCAAAATGAACAGCAAAGCTTCCAGAGTAAGAAAGTACTAAACCGAAGGAAGAGGCACTGCGATTATGAGAAACTAGCCACCAAAATCCTTGGGAATATCATTAAAAATTTGTAGGATACTTGTGTTAGTCTGCGTAGACTAGAGAAACAAATTCATAGACACTCTTATGTGTATAAGAAAGAGTTTCATAAACAAGAGCAATTGTACATTAAGAAAACATCCCAAACCAGTCCAGTACAAGGTCGTTAGTCCAATATTAGTGCATATGTCTGACCCCAGTCTATAAAGTCCTCTTCAGACTCACGAATAAAGGGTGGACACTAGTCAGATGGGAAGAATGCCCTTGGATCCAGTGATGTTGTAAGCATCTCCTTGCTGGCAGGATTCTTCATGGATTCTCTAGGTCCAGGTTTCTGGCTGCATCAGCATAGGTCCCTGTGGTTTCTCTACAGGGATGTTTCACAGGGAGCCAGCTTTGTCCATCACGTGTCCCCAAGGGACTGAAAAGTGAGTCTCTCATGTCCAAGGGGGAAATATTGCCGCATTTCCCAGGGCTGTCAGGAGAGAGCAGTGCCCACACAGAGATCTCATTGACTATCTCCAGATGGACAGGTAGACTCCACCAGTGCCCTCTTAATCCTCAAATTGAGAGCAGATTAGGTGATTTCCACAATACTGAAAAGCTTATTAATATAAGGAGGACATTGTCAACGAGAGTGCCAGCAGACGTGTCCTTTGCGTTAGAAGACACCCAAAATATCACTGAGGATGAGCTGCCTCCTCGAGGCAGAGTGTATCCTAACTACCTGGGTGGAGTGAAGATGGCAAGAAAAAATTCTTCAGGGCCTTCCTTTGCTGGTGGGGCACAACTAAAAATGAGAATAAGCAAAATTAAATATCGATTAATAATTGGAACTTGGAATGTACAGAACATGACTCTAGAAAAATGGTAAGTCAACAAAAATGAAATAGAATGCTTACATATCAGAATACTATGTGTTAGTGAGTTGAAATGGACTAGTATTGGACACTGTGAATGAGAAGATCGTATGGTGTATAGCGCTAAGAATGACAGAGTCAAGAGCTATGGTGTTGAATTTCTCATCATGAAGGACATGAAGTACTGTCTTGAAATATAATGTTTTCTTTAATATGAATGGCTAGCTTTATACAAATACATCCAATCAGTACAATTATGATTAATAGGTTTTCATAAGCAACTAAAGCTAGTGATGAATAAAGTGAAGAATTTTATATCACATCTTCTCTGATATCTTGCAAACATGCAATAAAATGAACTGATAATTTAGAGATTGAAATGCAAAAATTGGAAGCCAAGAGAAAGGCGCAGTAGTTAAAAAGTATGGTCTTGGTCATCGAAACAACGCTAAAGCGCTCATGAGAGAATTTTGCAAGGCCAAAGACTTGTTCACAGCAATTGCTTTTTGTTCACCAGCAAAAAAGGTAGATTTCCTCAGATGGAGTACACAAAATCCGAAAGGAGAATTCCTCTAGGTTCACTTTTGTTCCACGAGCACATGAAGTTTCTGAAGGCTTCTTTCAGTCTTTACTCCGCCCAGGTTATAATGTTTTGATGAGGCAGTTCTTCCTAAGTCATATGTTGAGTGCCTTCCTAACTGAGGGCTCAGCTTTTTGCAACATCGCTGACAATGTCTTGCTTGTATTCATAGAGTTTTCAGTATCAAAGTTTCAATGCTAAAATTTTAGGTGGCAATTTTCTCGGAATTGACTCCATCTGAGTGAACCGACAATGAAGTAACTGTATTATAAGCATCTAAAATGAGGAAGGAGGCCCATATGTAAGTTCAGGTGGAAGCTGAAGAAATAAGTCCACAAGGGCCAAAATAAAAGCCTTAAGTATATGCTTTCTACATTTGCGGACAGCTCAAGAAAAGAATCTAAACACTAGTGACAGAAGATCTGATGAGCTGTGGAAGGATACAAAAAAGCATTGTACATGATGAAACTAAGAGCCCACTACTAAGTCAGTGCCATAAAACAAGCTCAAAGAGCATATCAGAACAGACGCCAACACTTGCTCGTATTTGCAGAAGAGCTAAGCAAAATTGAATAAATAGTAAAGCAATGAATTGAGCAGAAAATTTCAAATGGCAGCTTGAAAAGATAAAGTGAACTATTATAATGAAATGTGAATCGACTTAGAGTTAAAAAACTAAAAAGGAGGAATATGTTCAGTATATATTTGACTGAAAGAGCTAAAGGGAGAATATAGGCCGCAAGTTGATATTTTGAATGAGTCTATGGGAAAAATATTGAACCATGCAGGAAGCCTCAAAAGAAGATAGGAAGAATATGCAAAGTTATCGTACTAAAAATTGACATTCAGTCTTTTCAAGAAGCAGCATATGATCAAGAACTTATAACACTGAAAGAAGTCCTAGATGTCCTGAAAACATTAGTCAAAAACAGGTTAATAGAATTTGGTAGCAACCACTTGTCTATCATTTTGTCCTATTGTGGTGGCTTGTGCTTTGCCGTGATGCTGGAAGCTATGTAACTGACATTTCAAATGCAAGTAGGGTCACCCCAAGTGAACAGTTTTCAACAAAGCTTCCAACTAAGCATGGACAACAAAGAAAAATTCTGCTCCCTGTTTCAGAGGAAGAATCCACTGAAAATCTAATGCATAACTTCAAAGCATTTTCAAATACTAAAAGCCTAAATAAACAAAGCAGAACTCTGTCAGTGATACTGCTGGAAAATGGGTCCCTCGGGTCTGAGGGGCCTCACAATGCTACTGAACAGGTGCTTGTTTCTTAGAGGAAGATCTCCTTCAATGAGAAGAATGAATATCCACCATTCTAAATCCAGGATGGATGTGCACCAGGGTTGTGCCATTTCACATCACTTACTCAATTTGTACACTGAGAAAATAACCCGAGAAACTGGACTATATAATGATGAATACTTCATCATAGTGGAAGAAAGTCAGCTTCACAATGTGTGATATGCTGACGACAAAACTTGACTTGCTCAAAGTTACAAAACCTGCAAGCACTTGTTGATGAAAATCATCGACTGTAGCCATCATCGTTGATAACGTTATCAATAAAAGGAAAGCAGAAATCCTTATAAAAGGATTGTGATAGCTAGTGTTTTTATGTTGCCTTGTCTAGGTTAAGTTTCTCAGTGCTTTGGTAATGAACGCCAAGTGATCCCACATAAGGACATCTGGTGGCTGCTGAGCTGCTTCCCACAAGATTTACAGTTTGAAATTCCCAAATCCTCTATGGAAAAGATATAAGAATCTTTACTTCTGCTCCAGTAAAGATTACAGTCTTATAAATCCATAGTGACATTTCCATTTCAGATCTGACCCAACAACAGCAATTTTTTTAAGACCACGTGATGTGATTTGACACAATGTGTTGAGGGTCAACCAGTCTCCATAATGGAATATTATTAGATTGGAGTACAGCAACCTTATTCAAGTCACAGCCTTGATGTGATTAATTGCTATAGGTGTGTGGCTCACTTCCAATATTCCAATATAAGTGGATTCTGTAAAAATTTGTTTACATTTTTTAAGGCTCGATATGGATCCTATATATGACTCATTGATCTCTGGTTCTTTGTACTGGAACCTGTCACATTGTTAGAAGATCTTGGGAGTAGTCAGTGGCCTGCCATTCTTTGATTCATTCATATTTGTAGCCATAATCCTAGCATTCTTTGGCCAATCTTTGGTTCCTGAACTCCTGCTGTTGAGTCAGGAGAAGCTTTTAGTCTCATATCTGACATATAGACTTAGAACCTGCTGGAACTAGACTTTCCTACTCCTAGAGCCTTGTGTGATTTTCAAGATCTATTCCATGGTTCTGCTTCTGTAAAGAACCTGATCTATGATTTGACCAATAGACAACATTATGAATGATGAAGAAACATGGAAATGACCGATAGTTTCATTTTGTTTGGATTAGCAGTCAACGTACTTGGAAGCAGCAGTCAAGAAATCAAATGAGTATTTCTTTGGGCATATGTTATGCATAAGAACGCAGTAAAGTGCTGTAGAGTGGGGTTTTCACTTTGAGCATTAAGGTGCACATGATACAAGTTATGGTATTTTCAAATACCTCATATGCATGTGAAAACTTGCAATGTAGAAGAAAAATTAATGTGTTGGATGGAAATACTGAAATTGCTACAGATATCAGAAGAGCAGGTAAATCTGTCCTGAAGAAATACAATCATTCTGCTCCGAGAAAGGAAGGATGGTGACACTTTGTCTCATGTCATTTGGATATGTTTCCAGGAGAGATCTGTTCCTCGAATGGGAGATTATGCTTAGTGGTGTTGAGGAAAGGTGAAGAAGAGAATGCTCACTCATGCAATAGATTGACATTCTGTCGGCAACCTTGGGTTCACAGACCAATTGTGAGAATGACACAGAATGGCACTTTCAAATACACTCAAAGCATACTCAGTGGATCCCAAGATCACCAAAAACACAAATATAAATTCTCTGATATTTTACCTCTGCTCATTTCCTTAACATCTAATTAAATTTTAATTGAAAATTTTATTAATGCCATAGGAACTTTTTTTTTCAGAAAAAAAGGGACATGGGGAATGTCCGTTTCATCAGCCATCCAGAAATTTTTACAATTGTGCACTGTCTTATTAGCTTCACACATGGTTTAATGGCACACTGGCTTTCAGCTTGTGTGCATAGTTTATTTTAGTATCTGGAAACAAAAATGAAGAATAATTTTGTCATAAATGTGTATAATCTAAAAAATATGTATAATATCAGTTTTGAACAATTCTTTTCATCAGAAAAATCACCAAAAACAGAAGGGATGTTGTTGCTATTGAATACAATTCAATTAATAAATAACCCACAAGAATTTTGTTTAGTATTTCCAAAGCTGTGAACTTAACAGAACATACTGTCATATTTTTCTCCTTTAGTGGAACTGGTGGGTTCTAACTGATGATCTTTCTATAAGCAACTGAGTACTTCACAATTGTGCCACCCTTCTCTTTATATAAACCCTAAATCCAGTGAACCATGTCCTCAGGAAAAGGAGAGGGCATACAGATAGACACAGGAAAGTAGACCTTGGGAAAGTTGAGTGGTCCATCACCAAGGCAAGAAATGTCCAGAACTGCTGATATCCAACTGAAGATCCTTCCTAAGTTTTCTTGAAGTCTTCAGAAGAAAGCAATAATATTGGAACTGTGATTTATACCTTATTACCAGTAGACATAAAACACAGCCTTTGACCTATCCCAAATGAATTTTGAGAATGTCTCAAGAACAGATTTGCTGCACAGAACACTAATTATGATTATCTGATGATCTGAAGAAGAACATTAAGAACAACATTCATGAAGAAAACAAAAGATCATTAAAAAAACAGGAAGTATACCCCCTTAGAGAGGATAGTAGGAGGAGGTGAGCCAGTCAGGGAACAATATAGCACTAATGAAACATACAACTGTCTTCTAGTTCTTTAATATTTCCGCTCCCACACACTATCACGACCCCAATTGTATCTTACAAATCTGGCCAGACCAGAGCATGCATGTACATGGGTATTGATAAGAACTGGAAACACAGGGAATCCGGGATAGACAAAAACCTCATGAACAAAATTGAGAGTTGCCAAACCAGGAGGGGCAGGGGAAGGTTGAGGGAAAAAGGATGAACTGATAACAAGGATTTACCTATAAACACCTCCCAAGGAGCTGGGCAACAGAAATATTAGTGAAGAGACACACTGGTCGGTGTAAAACATGGAAAAAAAATAATTTGTAAACTATCAAGGGCTTTTCAGAAAGGGAGGGGTAAATGAGGAGCTGATACAAAGGCCTAAAATAGAAGGAAAATACTTTGAAAATGAGTATGGCAACAAATGTACAAATGTGTTTGACACAATAGAAGAATATATGAATTGTGATAAGAGCTTTAAGAGCCCCAATAAGATGTTTTTTTTTTTAAACCAGGAATGAAACAAACCTTAAAGTAGATGTCAGAAGAGACTCTGAAAATTGCTCTTACAGAGTAGCTAAGGAAAATGGGAAGAAGGAAGCAAAGTGCTGAATAGAAATTTACAAAGGGAAGCTCAGAAAGACAGCATGAAATATTATAAAAGAATGTGAATATTTCTAGAGTTAGAAAGCCAAAGAGGAAGAATATGGTCCACATAGTAAGCTGAAAAAATGCAAGCCTTGTGTTACTATCTTGAAAGATTATATGGGTAAAATACATAGAGATGTAGGAAGCATAAAACGAAGATAGAATCTCTATCAGTTCTTCACACT
Organism: Nesogale talazaci; assembly: GCA_004026705.1. Taxonomy (NCBI): domain Eukaryota; kingdom Metazoa; phylum Chordata; class Mammalia; order Afrosoricida; family Tenrecidae; genus Nesogale; species Nesogale talazaci. The sequence goes on along the minus strand of PVJH01008737.1, from coordinate 36,380 downwards.
CCCTTTGCCACTGATTTTGTATCACTTGTTGTTCTCTGGTCCCTGGGTAGTCAACACCACTTCCTTTCCTCCACCTCCCTCTCTCCCATGTCCCTCCAGAATCATCGGGCCCCATTGTTTTCTCCTCCAGACTGTTATTCCAGTCTATCTTATCCAGATAGACCAGCAGAGATAATAATATGCACACAAAAAAACAAGACATAGCATGACAAAGTGGCAAAAGATAACAAAACAATGGCAAAAAAAGCTGACTTAAAAATAAATAAAATGATAATAAAAATGAAAACCTATCCTCTGATTAAGGTCGATGCCGTACCATGCCCTGGCCCCAAAGTCTATCCTTGGCACTCCCTCTCTCCTGAACATAAGCCCTAAGGTATCTTCTTGAGGAGAAATAAATACAAGACCCTGTCTTATTTTTGGAGAAACACAGTAACTCTTTAGCTGGAGCCCATGAGCCCAGCATGCTGAATATAGAGCAATTTTTATGGTTTCTTGATTAATTCTGTGAATGGAAATCACTAAAAAAAATGAGGTTCAGGTCAGACCCTAGTATCCTATTTCTAATTTCAGGACTCTGTCTCCTAGTTCCCTTCACCTTACCTCCCAATTTTCTCATCTGGCAGCAGGAGCTCTGGGTGAATCTTAACAACATGCTGTCTCCTTCATCTCCTTAAGAAGGGAATAGAAACCCACCTCTTTCTCCCACAGGGCAGTTGGTGTTTCAAACTACTGACCCTGTGGTTAGGAGTCCAATGCTTAGCCATTATGCCAACACTTCCCTTGTCCTAGCTGGCTAGTCCCTGTTTGTAAAGGGAACAAAAAGACTATAGAAAAAGGCCAGCAGCAAGAGATGCACCTTCTGGTTTGGTTATGCTGTTTTTGTATGACAGGCATCAGCTCAGTATGCAGAAAAAGTTCCATTCACCTTTCTAGACTTCTTGGGTCAGCTGAAACCAGAGCAATTAAGTGTGTTTCTCTTCTCTATGATAAGTTGAAAGTATGGACAAGATCTAACTCAGTCTCCAATTAGTTTCTTCTTCACCAGCAGCCTGTTCTCTGAAAAGAAGTGTTTACTCTGAAGAGGTAAAGATCACAGCCTTGAATGAGAGGGTGAATTTTTAAATTTTCAAGTCAGGTGCCCCTAGGGCACTTATAACACAATCCCATGTGTGTCCTGGTAGAACTTTGTTCTCAAGGGCAAGATGGTGTTACAGAAGGTCTCTCTGAAAATGTATTTCTTTACCAGGTTCTCTTAAAAAACATTTCTAGGTTTACTCAACCCACCATCCTTTCAGGAGGCAGCCAGATATTTTAGCTGTTTGCATCACCCCGAGTCTCTAAGTTTCTTCCTTACTCCCCATTAAACAGAAATAGTAGTTGCTTTCTATATAAGCCACAGTTGTATTCTTTGAGTCCCCCTTTATTAATATAATAGTTAGATGTGTCTTACTTGTTAATAATTCTTTAATATTAAATCGTCACAGTTTAGATTATTGGAATGCATTTTTATTTCAGAATAGACACTGCCTGACTCAATGTCAATAGCAGCATTGCTTAAGATAGGAAAGAAAGAAATACTAATGAACAATATAGTCCAAAAGTAAATGCCACTAAACAGATATGACTCATTGATATTGAGTCAATTTTGACTCATGGAAACTCCATATGACAAAATAGAACTGCCCCTTTGAGTTTCTGAGACTTTCAGTCTATGTGGGAACAGAGAGGCTTATTTTTCTTTTGCAGAGCCGTGAGTAGATTCCAACTGCTGACTGTTAATGCAGCAGTAAATCTGTAGCTCACTATGCTATCAGAGTACCTTAACAACAAATGTACAAATGCGCTTGACATATGACGAATGTATATAAGGATTATGATAAGCATTGTATGATTTCTCAATAAAATGATTAAAAAAAAGAAAAATAAGTATGTAGGATGCCAAAGATCAAAACAAGTATTTCTTAGAAGAAATATAACCAGGATGTTCTTGAGAAGCAAGAACTGCAAGACATTTTCTCACATACTGGATCAGCTTATCAGGAAAGACCAGTCCTGGGGAAAAGATATGATGCCAGTAAAAGAGCAGGTCATGAGAAAATTGAAGTCCCTCAATGAGATTGAATGAGACAGTAACTGCAACAACGGACACAAATGTAACAATAGTTGTGAGAATGGTGGAGGATTAGAAAATTATTCCTTGTTCTATACATGATGTCTCTTTGAGTGGAGTCAATTCAATGGTATCTAAAAGCAGCGTGTACACATAAAACACGGTAGATGTGCATAGCAGTGAAAATAATCATACCACTTCTATGCATACTAATATAAATTAATCCAGCAAGTGTAATATTGACTGAAAAAAGAAATCAGAAATTAATATGAAAATATTAATATATGGAAATTCAAACACTGGTAAAATAAAAAGACATTTTAATGATATATGTTTATGTTTTGAAAAAGATTTTAAGAGAATTCAAAACAGAATATTTGATCCTCATATACCCATTGCAGAAGGATAACAAATGTGATCAAATAGCACTGTTTAATAGATTATTGTAGAAGAATTTCAGTAGAGCACTGATAGTTGCTTAATATTATTCTTTGAATTGGATGTATATGTGTTTGTGCTAACCCTTTTCTTTTATGTAGATGAGTAGAGGAATACTTTCTATGCTCAAAATCAAGGAAAGATAATGTAATTTATATCACCAAAATTAAGTTTCATATTAGTAAAGAAAATGGTAGCATGAAAAATTAATATATGATGAGTATGGTCATAAAATAACAAGAAATCAGAGGTAAACAAAACAAAAGTATCCCTACTGAAGTCTGAGGTTATACATGAATAAATGTATTCTAAATAAAATTGGTTAAATGCATCTCTGCAATCAATGGATGGCTGTAGACAAATTATATCAGTCTAAATCTCTTTAAGGTACTCCAAAACACACACACAAATAAACATGTGCTATAAAAACTGTGGATTATAAAGTCATCTGCTAGACCTGTGTGTTAGTTACATAAGATGGTGTCAATTTAGGATTTGAGAGGATTAATAGTAAAGGAGTGCAGTCTAATCTGTCAATCAATGAGGCCTCTGTGTGGGCATTACCTTCTGAGAATTCCAGGAAATTCAATGTTTCTTCCTTGGACATGGGAGACACCTCTCTCTGTTCATTCCTGGAAGACATTGCAGCTGACAAGACACATGGACCTACACTGGTGCCCCAACCTGGAGAAGCCACATGAACCTACCCTGATGCAACCAGAACTCTACAACCAGAGAAACCACATAGAGACTCTTGCCAATGCTGACATGCTTAAAACACCATTGGATTCAAAGACATTCTACCCACTGGCCTATGATCATCCTACATTTAGCACCATTGCATGTGTTTTGTGTGTCTGAAGAGGATTTATAGAGCAGGATCAGAGATAAGGGTTAATATCAGACTTGTGGGCTTGGAATGAACTGGATTAAGATACTTTCTTTTTTTAAAGATACTTTCTTAATGTATAATTACCCTATATATTAAATATAGGGTTTATATGTGGGTGTGATATATATGAAAAAAACTCTCTTAATCACATATAAGTTTATATGGATTTGTTTCTCTAGTCCACCCAGACTAACATAGCCAGTTAAATTCAAGAGAGAGAAGTGAACATGACAGATTATGGTAACTGTATTTTTGTGATCTCAAAAGTAACCTTGATAGAATTTCACAGAAGACTTAGGGGGAGACTTTTTAGAAGTTTTAAAAATGGAAAACTAAAGAAAAGGCAAGGGAAGTCACAACATATACTCACTCTTACAAGAGTAACAAAGATAATCCTATGGGAATTTAATTGGGACGCCTTACTCCATTCAATCTTGCTACCTCAGACTTGTTTTGTTTCTCAGATACAAAGAATATTTAAGAGGAACATAATTTGGATCTCTCAAAAATATATAAGCTGACATTTAACATGGTATAAATCAGAACAAAAATATTTTCAGCAAACACTTAGAGGGATGGAGACACTATCTTCACAGTATGTAGATTTATGTGGAAGTTGTATCAAGAAAATAGCTGTACATTTTGATAATTTTGCTTAATAAAAATCTATGTGACTATGTAGCATTGCATTTTGACTTATTCCACACAGGAGAAATATGATATAAATGAATGAATATAATTTTTATAATATGCATAAAGTGATTACTCACCTGTGTTTCTCTGGGTAGACTATAGAAACAAATTCTAAGCACACATATGCATATTAGTGAGAGGTTTATAGACAAGAGGAAAGGAACCTTGAGGAAGCACTCCAACCTAGTTTAGTCCAAGCCCACAAATCTGACATTAGTCCATCTGCTTGATATCAGTCTATAAAGTCTTCTTCAGATTCTCGAGGCACATGCAATCACAACAGGACAATCATTGTCCAGTGAGTGCAGAGTCTTGTGTATCCAGTGGTGGTAGAAACATCACAGCACTGGCAGGTGTCTGTAAGTGGTTTTTCTGACTTCAAAGGTCTGGTTCCCTCCAGGTAAGCTCATATGGTCTTTCCTCTGGGATGTCTCACAGGGAGTCAGGCTTATGTCTTGTCAATAAAGAATCTCTAATAAAGACTGAGTAGCGAGTCTCTCACCTCTAAAGGGGAAATATGGCCAGATTTCTTGGAATTCTCAGGAGAAAGCCATGCACACACAGAAGTCTCATTGGCTATCTCCAGATTGACGGCTACACTCCAGCCCTACAATTTTAATTCTCAATTTAACTCCAGATTAGGTGACTGTCATAACATCTTTAATAGGATATCAATACTACTTGATTTGACATAAATTGATTTGATATAAGTGTTTTATTATCCTAAACTTTTTAAAAGTTATATTTTAAATGAATTAAATTAGATTGATGCCATATTTGAATAAATGTGGATAATTTCCACAGGGATTAGGAACATATTACAATGTTTTTTATGAATCCTATTTGATACCAATTAGCAGAGGGTTGTCATTTTTAGAAAAGATATTAATTAGCACTTAATGCATATATCATATCAATTCATAGTTCAATCACATCAAGCAGAATTATAAAATTGGTACCACTATAAGTTTCCAAACATTCTTTTTCCTCCTATACTCCTTTACATCATCTCATTTTTAAAAAAGCAGAATTATTGGAACTTAATCCATATATTACACAATTCATAATTCAATCATGTCAAGGAAGAATTGTATAATTACTACCACAATCAATGTCAGAATATTTTCACCCCCTTCCCCCATTAAAGTTACCATTAAATCAAGTTGTGTAAACATCTTCATTTCTAATGTTCATTCCCTCTCCCACCTTCATTTTTTATTCCCCAAATCCCTTCACTCTCCTCATCTCACCACTACCTGTGATGAAGATTTGCTATCCTCATTTAAAAAAATCATTTAATTGAAGAGTCATGCAGCTCTTATCAAAATACACACATACATCCATTGTATGCCAAGCACATTTGTACATTTGTTGCCCTCATCATTTGCTTGCTACTAAAATGCTTGGTATCAGTTCCTCATTTTTTCTTCTCCCTCCTTGCATGCCCCCTTCCATGAGCCACAATAATAATTATTATTTTGTCATATCTTTTGTCATATTAAAAGTCTGACATTTAATAAAGTGACCAGATGTTCCCCTTTTTAACAATTTAACAGCATCCCATGACATTTTAAAATTAAAACATATCACAATACTATTTTTGCGTTCTATGAAAATTTTTTTTGCTCCTTATAGACCAAAGTTTTTTTCCGGAGGGCATCACTGCCTCTGGTGGTCATGGGCGCTACCCAGTGCTGCTCCTGAGAGCCGCCACTGGATTTGAACCGCCAAGTCCGCGGCCGCAGTCTCTCACTCAACCACTTACGCCACCAGGGTTCAGCCCTATAGACCAAATTTTTAATCAAGAACCCCATCCCCACCCCCAGCCAATATTGTCCCGCTTAAAATCTGATCACTTGAAGGACGTTATATGTAGATCCTTAAAATCGGTTCTCGGTTTTACCCCTCCTTCCATCTGCCCTCCGGTATCGCCATTCTCACCACTGCTCCTGAAGGGAACATCTGTCCTGATTTCCTATTTCCAGTTCCTATCTGTACAGTGTACCTCTTCTAATCTCCTCTGATTTGTAAGGTAGAATTGGGATCATGATAGTGGGAGTGAGGAAGAATTGAAAAACTAGAGGAAAGCTGTATGTTTCACCATCATTCCTACACTGCACCCTGACTGGCTTATCTGCTCCCCATGACCCTTCTATAAGGGGATGTTCAGTTGTCTACAGATGGGCTTTGGGTCCCCAATCTATACTCCCCCTTATTTACAACGATATAATATTTAATTCTTTGATACCTGATCCATCTGAAACCTCGTGGTCACACAGGCTGGTGTACTTCTTCCACATGGGCTTTGTTGTTTCTGAGATAGATGGCCACTTGTTTGCCTTTAATCCCTTAAGACCCCAAATGCTATATCTTTTGATAGCCGGGCACCACCAGATTTCTTCATATTTGCTTATGTACACATTTGTCTTCAGCAATTATATAAGGAAGGTGGACACACAATGTACATTATCTCCCTGTTATCTCCTCATTAACGTTACTATCTATGCCAGATCCAGACACACAAAATTCTCATTCTACTTGTTGTCCATATAGACTCATCAATCCTGGGGGTCACATAAAACAGAAAAAAAGCATATAATACAACTTCAAGATGGTGAACCCAATGACATACCACCTTTGAGAAAAACTGCAATATGAACAAATAAAACCAACGCAAAACTAAAATACAGATAATGTTGAAAATCACTTCATGATGAGAGTCCACCAGTGGAGGAATCAACTGACAATATTTTGACTGTTCAAATTAGATTAACCCTTTGATCTTCTATATTCATAGCTCCAATTTTAGAATAAGTGCTGTCAAAGTGAGCACTGTTCTCATATCTCCAATCCACTTGGTTTGCAACCAGTAATCCCTTTCCTAAATTATGGATAGAGAGAGATCATTGGAAGTTTTATTTTCTATTTAGATCTCACAAATATATCTTATGCACCCACTGTCATCCATTGCCTTCTGCAAACCACATTCACATATACAAACTACCACTAAATAACTAGTTATATACAACCCTTAGAAATGCTACACAGTACAGCTCAAATTAGAAACTGATAAGAATCCCAATTTAAATAGGTTCATCAAATAACTATATAATATTTCATAGAAATACTTTAAATGCTGCTTAAAAATCTAATGTAGTAACAATTGAGATTAGATATGATTTAATGAAAACACAATAAAGTACATCTTGTGCACATATATGGTCATAAGTAATGAAGGTGTTTGATGCAATGTTGACTGTCTTCTAGGTGAAGACCTTTTTTTATGTGCTTTTGTCTGTTTGTGTGCTTTTTCTATTTTTTTTGTTTCCAAAATTTAATTACCTTCATGTTTAGTTTTCATTATTTTGAATACTTAGACGGGTAAATTTTGGTAAAAATAGTAACAGTTTCTAGTTACTTAGTAACTAGAGGAGGAGGTAAGTTACTAATAGTAACAGAGGAGGAAGCAAGATGGTGTAAGATAGAATTAACTGCCTGTTGCTCCTTTTACTAGGCTGGAAAACTAAGGGGTAGGGGGGTCAATATTGGGAGACCAGGGACTTAAAATAGAATTCTAGAGTACTAGGATTTGTGGTTCCGATGTTTCATGGTATTTTCACACTCAGAATGATTTTAGGGCTTGCTGAGATGAACTAAGCCCACTGTGTCTGTCTGCAGGCTCTGCTAATCCCTTGCCTGGTACAGTCAGATGGCATCCACCACTCTTTCCTGTGCCTAAGATCTAAGACACACAGCATGCAGTGTGTCTTCCTACTATTTAAAGGTGGTCATAATACCAGGTTCATGGAGACCCTCTGGAAACTAGCCTCAAGAGCTCACACCAACATACCAAGAAGGCAACTACCAAGGCACAACAAAAAAGTAACGAATGAGAGAGTGAGGGAATTCCTTGAAGAAAACTTCCCAAATTTAATGAAAGAAAATTAGACAATCATCCAGGACAGAGAGGCCACCAATTAGACTGAACCCTACAAAAACACATGAGCACATAACAGCCAAATTATCCAACTTTGAATGAAAGGAGAAAATCATAAGAACAGGTGGAGAAAAAAATGTAGTCACATATAAGGATTATCAGGTAAGAATAGTCTCATACTTATTGGCAGAAACCATGAAGAAGAGGAGAGGAGGAGCATCTTTCAAAAGATGAAGGAGATTGATGGTAACCGTAGAATCCTATATCCTTCCAAACTCTCTGTCAAAATAGATGGAAAGATAAGGGTTTTCCAGATGATGAAAACATTTAGAAAATATGTTGGTGTAAAAAGGGACTATAAAAATTACAACACACTGGTCAGAAAGCCAACATCCACAGAGCACATATGTGAGACTACCATATATTATACCACTATTCCAAAGTTTTTTTTGTTTGTTTTTTGTTTTTTTGGGCATCACTGCCCTCTGGTTGTAGGAGTAGGAGGCCCAGCCTTTGCTCCTGTGGAGCTGAAATTGAACCTCCATCCCAGTGGGCTGCCGTCCCGCATACAAACACTTCACCACTGGGGCTCAGCCCTCAAAGTTAGAGTCTTTGACCCAATGATTAAAAGAAGGAAAGAATGAATCTCTCCTCAAATACATGATACACTGTTAAGGAGGAAGAGAGGAAAAAAATGTATCACAAGACATTTGTGATGACAGCAAAGAATTCACATTTGAATGTAATAGCTGTGAATGTCAATGATCAGAATTCCCCCCATCAAAAGACAAAGGATAGCATAATTGGATTAGGAAATAAAACTCAGCAATCTGTTGTCCACAAGAAACACATTCAAGCTCACAGATAAAAACAGATTGAGGATCAAAGGTTGGTGATCAATGGCCATCTAAAAAGGAGCATAAATCAAAAATTGAATCTCTTGATAAAATTGACTTCAAAGTGAAGGACATAACAAAATATAAGTATGGGCACCATACAGTACTTAAGGAAACAGTAGACCAAGAGCCAGTGATCTTAAGTATTTATGCTCCCAATGAGATGCCCATGAAATACATCAATCAAATCCTTCAAAAGATGAAAAAATAAATTGTGAGATCAACAATCATAGTAGGAAACTTCAATACACTGCTCTTCAATAAGGATAGATAAATCAGAAAGAAGCTCAACAAGGAAGCTACAGAATTAAACTAAATAAGATAATTTAACCATATAGACCTGCTCTCCATTCATTTGAAAAAGGAAAAAAAATCCACATTATTTTCAAGTTCCCACAGCACATATTTGAAAATAGATCATAAACTGAAACACAAATCAAGTTTGAGCAAATTCAAACATGTAGAGGTCACTCAGACTTCCTTCTCTGACCTCTGCACCACAGAGCTGGAAATTAATACAAAAAGATAAAGAAAAAAAGGAGGGGAGGTGCAAATACATGGAGACTGACTAACTTACTTCTTTAAGAGGAGCATTGGCCCATATTAGAGAGGAAGCTAGGAAATTTCTAAAGACCATTTAGAATGAGAATATGCATACAAAAATCTATGAGACCCAGCAAAGAAAGTAATCAGAAGGTGCTTGATAGAAATCAGTGTGTAGATGAAGAAGGAAGATAGACTTATGGGGATGCCCCCACATTAAACCTTCAGCAGTTGGAACAGAGTCAACAGAAAAAATCTTTCTATTAGCAACAGAATATCATTTATAACAATCTGGGAAAACCTAAGAAAAGATCGGAGGGAGCAGGCACCAATATTCAGGTTGAGTTCAGAAACAGGTGAAATTATAATGGACCCCAATGAAATTAAAGGACTAATTACACCATGTTATAAAGGACTGTACTCCCAGGAGTACAACAACTTGGAAGACTTGGACAAATACTTGGAAAAACTGATCCTCCTTAGATTATCGCATATAGATATCAAGATCTTGAATAGTCCCATAGCAATAGAAGAAATAGATAAGGTTATCAAGGAACTGCCAACTAAACAAAAAAGCCTGGGCTCAGGGGATTCACAGGAAAATTCTCCCAACCATTCAGGGAAGAGCTGACACCATTTCTAAACAAGCTCTTCCAGAATTAGAAAAGAATATAATATGTGAAGCTGGTATAGTACCAATACCAAACCTGGACAAGGATAGGGCAAGAATAGAGAACTAAATGCCTATTTCTCTAAGGAGCATAGATGCAAAATCCTTAACAAAATCTAGGACAATAGAATGCAAAAACCACATAAAAAGAATAATTCATCATGACTATATGGAATTTGTACCAGGGATACAGAAAATCCATGAACATTATCCACCACATTGAGAAAAAAAAAGAAAAGAACCATACAACAATATCAATAGACACATAAAAAACATTTGCTAACATTCAACAACCATTCCTGATTAAGACAGTCATGAAGATAGGACTGGAAGTAAATTACCTCAATGTAATTAAGCTATATATGAAGATCCAACAGCCAGCATTACAGTCAATGGAGAAAACCCAAGGACATTCCAAATGAAAAAGGGAACCAGACAAGGATGTACCTTGTTCCCACTTATTCAACATTGTACTGGAGGTTCTAGCTAATAATATAAGTTAATGGAAGGATATCACATGCATATCTGGGGGATAGAGAACTCAAATTATCACTATTTGCAGATGGTATGATACTATATATTGAGAACCTCAAAGGCTCCACAGTAGGAGTGCTGTGCCCAATAGAGGAAAATGGTAGAGTTTCAGGATACAGAATCAAAAATCAGAAGTCACCTGGCTTGCTATATACAACTGATGGGTTTTCATAGAAAGAAGTGAAGAAGGTAGTACCCTTCAAAATAGTTGAGCATAAATTAAGGTATCTAAAGTTATAACTAACAGAAAAGATTTGTATGAGGAAAATTACAAAACATTATTAGAACAAACTAGAAGGGACCTTCATATGTGGAAAAATGTTCATGGATTGGTAGACACAATAATATAAAGATGTCAATCTTAGGAAATAAATAGGTTCAATGCAATCACTCTACAAATACCAGCATCATTTTTGAAAGAAATGGAAAAACATCTTATGGACAGGGAAGAAACCCAGAATTGACAACGAACTCATCAAGAAGAAGAATACAGTGAGAGGTCTGGTGCTACCAGACCTTAAAACTTACGTTATAGCCAGTTGTCAAAACAACATGGTACTGGTATAATGACAGATTCTCAGACCAATGGTTACGAAAAGAAAAGAGCAGAATAGAGACATCTGTCTTTGATAGTGGACCCTTAAATATCAAATGGAAGCAGATATATTTTTTAACAAATGGTGCTGAAAAAACTGGGGATCAATCAAAGATGGATCAAAAACCACTACCTCACCCTGTACATAAGGACAAATTCAAGGTGGATCCCAAATCTCAAGGTAAAACCCCAAACTATCAGAATCATCAATGAAAAAATTGGGACAAAGCTAAGAACTTTATCTCAGGGAATACATGGGCTACATCAGCAATAATGAAGAATAAACTCCCAGAGGAAGAGAAAATAGACTTTGGAACATATTGAAGATAAAACTCTTGTGTGCATTGAAGGATTTCATTGAGAGAGTAATAAAAGAACTCACAGACTGAGAAAAGGTATTTAGCTATGACACATCAACCAAAGATCTTATTTTCATCAATAAAAAATGGATTTAAAGTGTTTAGTACATACATACAGTGAAGTACTACGCATCTCTAAAGATTGGTGAAGAAATTATGAACACCTCACCTCATCAAAAGAGTTGGAGCATAAGCTGCTGAGTGAAGTTAGCCAAGCACAAAAGGACAAGTACAGCATGAATCCACTGAGGTAAGGACTAATCACAGAACAGACATAGTAGAAAATATACATAATGCACAGTTCCCAGGCTAAAGACCAGGTACTCTGGCAAGTACAAGGTCAAACACCAGGATGCATGTATCATCAAATTAAGAAAGAAAAAAAAAGGAAGAAAGTAAGTAAAGAAATATACACAGGAAACTATCCACCCAAGGGAGAGTATTGTTTATGTCTCTAAAGGAAAGGGAGAGACCGAGCAGACATCCTTCCATTGCATGAAGTGGCCAACAAGCAGGGAAGCAGTGTTTCTGATCCTGAATTGTAGCTCCTTAACTTTGATAATTAAACAAATAAATCAGAAATAAGGTCTATTAGTGTTTCTAAGTCATTGCAATGGATAGGTGGACTCCACTGAGAAGGTAGAATGTTTGAGTGGTGTCAGAATTGAAAAAGAAACAAAGATTGTTTTTTACTATTTTCTTCTGTTCCTTATTAAATTCAAAATTTACTATCTTGGAAACCCCTTGGGACAGTTCTATCCTGTTCAGCATCAAATCAGTGGCAAAAGGTTAGTTTTTTTTTCTCAAAAGGTGCACCTTAATGCTTAAATTAATACCATTACCTTTTAATACTCTAAAGAGGTCTTGTACAGGATAATAATAATAATAATATTTTAATAAGGGTAAAACTTGTCTTTTTGTTTCTTGTTTCCATGAGTATTGATTGCAGATTCAAACAAAACAAAATTTATGATAACTTCAACCTTTTCTCCATTTATAATAATGTTGCCTATTGGTTCATTGTGAGGATCCTGGTCTTATTTATATCGCATTGTAATCCATGCTGAGGACTGCAATCCTCATCAGCAGATGCTTCAAGGTCTCCTTTCTTTCAGCAAACAAGGTTTTATGTGTTCAAATGACAGTTGTTAGTAAACTTTCCTTCAATACAGATGACAGGTTCTTAATCACATAATCCAGCTTCTCTGATCATTTGTCCAGTATATAAAGTGAATAAATATGAAACAATATGCTATGTTGCATAACTTTCCAACAGAAACCATGCAGTATGTCCTTGTTAAATTCTTACTACTGCCTCTTAGTCCAGGAAAGAGTTCCTTGGGGACTTTTTGGCACTGAAGTGTTCTAAAACTACCTCATAGTGTGTTACACTCAACATAGTTTTGGCATAATCAATACAACATAAATGAACATAGTTCTGGTATTCTCTGCTTTAAATTGAGATGCAGCTGATATCGGCAATGATGCCCCTTATTTCATGTCATTTTCTGAAGTTATCCTGGACCTCTGTGAAGCTACCTGCAAACGTACTGCTGCAGCTATTATTGGATGATCTTTATCAAAATTTTGCATGTCTATGATATCAATAATACTGTCCGATAATTCAAGCATTCTGTTAGCAAAACTTTCTTTGGATGGAATGCATACAAATATAGATCTTTTCCAGTCAGTTTGTCAAGTAGCTGTCTCTTAAATTTTTTGGCATAAACAAGTAAGCACTTCCAGTGCTTCCACAGCTTTTTGAGACACTTCAGTTGGTATTCCATCAATCACCAGAGACTTATTTTTGACTTTTGGTTTCACTGCAGCTGAAAGTTCTTCTTTCAGCACTGTCGGTTTTGGCTCCTATGCTACCTCATAAAATGGATGGGTCGTCCACTTCTCTTTGGTATAGTGACTCTGGATTCTTCCATCTTCTTTTGATGCTTCCTGCATTATTCAATACTTTGCTCATGTAATCTTTAAATATTGCAACTCAAGACTTGACCATTTTCTTGAGTTCTTTCAGTTCAAGACATGCTGAGCATATTCTTCCCTTTTCATTTTCTAATTCTAGGCTTCTATAGTTTTCATGATAATATTTTGTCTTCTTGAGTTGTCCTTTAAAATTTTCTATTCAATTCTTTAACTTAACCATTTCTTCCATTTGCTTTAGTTACTCTAAAATTAAGAGAAAGTTTCATTCCCTTTTGAAATCCACTAAGCTATTTTCTTTCTTTCCTGTCTTGTTATAATACTTTTTTTCTCTTTTTATGAATGATTTTCTTGATGTCTTCCCACAGTTCATCAGGTCTCCTGTCATTGGTGTAAATTACAACAAATCTGTTCTTGAGATGCTCCCTAAATTCAGGTGGGATAGACATAAGGTTGTATTTTGGCTCTCCTTTATTTGGTTTAATTTTCTTAATCTTTATCCTGATATTATATTTGAGCAATTGATGGTCTGTTTCTTTGTCAGCCTCTGGCCTGGTTTAGCTACTGATACCATGTCAGATGAAGAGAGGACTTTTCCACAATTATATCTCTTCCAAAATATTAAGCAAATATTAGTAACCATTTGCCACCTCAGAAGCTTAGAGTTTTTCTCCCTAAAGAGGTCAGCTAACCAAAAGCCTTTGTCTCTCACACAAAAGATAGGGCTGACTACCTGCTGTTAGGACAATGGGTCACTTACCTTGAAAGTTTTAGCCAAATCAAGTCTCCAGTCCAAGGGCAATCAAGGTTAGGCCACTGCCATCATTAATCTTAGGTCTGTCCATCTTGTCATCTGGGAACCCCATAACACTCTTTCCTATAACATGTATCTACAGCACAACCTATTCTTGTGACATGTTTTTCCTTGCAATTAGGGGTCATACATGTCCCCCAAAATACATAAGTCTTGGTCAGAATAAAGGCGCTCTTTCTAACTCTTACCCTCCACAACTCTCAGGAGCCTTTCCTCTTCCAACTCCTCTCCCTCTCTTTCCTGTTCTCTTCCCCCATGTCCTCACCTCCCCAATTACTCTCTCTTTCCACATGGACCACCAAGCAGGGCTGAGGTTAGCATGTTACCATGAGATTTATCTGACTCCATTATTTATATCTCTCATGCTCTCTATGACTTTATTATAATAGTCAATTATCACTGTATAATTGTGCCTACTGGACCCTAGATGTTAAAGTTGGAGACTGGCCTCTCTGACAATACTAATTTTCTCCAGTGTCTCTTCCCATTGATGTAATAAATTTGATTTCTCTATATTTCATCTGGAGAAGTCCATGTGAATGATCACCTTTTATGGTATTTTATATAACCATGTTGTTGGTTTTGCAAAATTCTATCTCCAGTTCTGTTTCTATCACAAAGTCCATATTTTCTGACAGTTCACTTTTATTCATAATTTTAGTCCTTGCTGTTGTAGTTGCATGAAATCAAGAAATTCTGACACATTGAAATTTCAAACAACAAAGTACCACAGCCCCAAAGCTTCCTAGGCTGTAATCTTTACAAAATCAGAGCGTCATATTTTCAGTCTCACTACACCTCGGGATGGCTTCATATCACCAACCATTAACCAGTGCATACCCATGCTCCTTCATTGCAATCATCTATTATATTTCAGTAAACTTGAGAACTCTCCAAATTTGTTTCAAGTTCAGACAACTGGAGTTTGTAGAAAATATTTAGAAAAGGAATCATGTGTTTCCACTTTCAAACTCTTGATGTGCTTATGAGCCTGTTTAATGACTGGTACACTTACTATCCAGTCCGAGGTTCTCATCCTAACAACCAGGGGGTTGGAGAGCACTGACTCTGAAATTACACGCTGATGCATTTTCTTGTATAAAGAAATAGGTAGTCAATTTTCTTTGGATGTTAGCAAGGTACAATTTCAGCCCTATTGGAAATTAATATAAACCCTATAAAATATATATGAAATTCTTATTTTTAGAACTCCTATGAATTTCAATCACAATATGGCATATTTATGAGGAACACAGATCTCTGTTCTTCCTACCTTCAATCAAGTCAATAATTACCAAAGCATTCTGAATAAAGCTAAATAGCCTTGCAGAAAATTTAAGGAATTCGCCAGTAAAATTCCATGTCTTCAGGCATTAATCTAGAAGACAGGAAATCTAAAATTTTAAGTTGATTTCCTCTTATTTGCAATAGGTTTTATGCCTATATCCAAGGAAGCTTATGAAAATTCTTAGAAAATGAAGCCTCATTGTATACATAATTTGTGTGTATGCTTTATATTTAATGTCTGTACTCTTACTTATATTTTGTAGTCTTAGGACAGATCACAAAAACTAACATGTGTGTAACTACCATTGAGCAGAATGTGATGAGGACCATATTCCCTAGCATATGACAGATGGAATCTTGAAAATTAGTATTCCACAGTAAAAGAGCTATCATTTTGTTTAAGTTAGAGGTAAGATCCACATACATTATTCTACCTTAAATAGTGTTCCCACAGATTCCCCCTGACAGCTATGCTGCCTTAAAGTGAGCACATTGTTGATTTCATCTCCCTACAGAAGCAGACAGGTTTTTGCTACCTCTTCCCTGACATGCCACCTTGGTCCCTCCTTCGTTTCCAAAATCCAGGTACAAGGTTTCCTCATTTATGAGCTAAGGGACTTCCTGTGGTTATCACTCATTGTGTGACATATGTGCTACTGAGAATGCACATCTTAAATATTCCCAGAGAGTAAAGAGGTGCTCCTACCTTCTTTCACCTCTCAATGGATCATCAAGATGGGTTGAGGTAGGCATGCTGTCATAAAATGTCTCTGACTCCTTTACTTTACTGTCTCTCCTAGTTTTCCTATCTTGATGGCTTTACAGTTACCTTTATATGTTATAACTGCACAACTGTATCTATTGCCCTATGTCATCTTCACAACTGTTCTTCTGTTTGAGCCTATTCTTGCAGCCTCTGTGTCAATGAATATCCCTGAGGGCCTTCCTCATATTCACTGCCCTTTTACTTAACTTCTCCGGGGACTGGTCTCTCCTGAAAACATGTCCAAGGTGCATGGGAGTGTTCTTCCAAAATATTACTTCCAAAATATCTGTTATGTATTATTTTGGCAGTTCATGATACTCAATATTCTTAGCCAGCACAATAATTCAAACTTACCAATTCTTCTTTGATCATCTTCATTGACTGTCCAACTGTAAAGTGCATAAGAAGCAAATGGAAATGTCATGTCTTTGGACAAGTGCACCTCAGTCTTCAAAGTAACATCTTTGCTTTTCAACAGTTAAAAATCTTCTCTGCAGTAGATTCACCCTATAGAATGCTTTTTTGATCTTCTGACTGCTTCTTCTATAAACATTGATTGCCTATCCAAGCAACATGAAATTCTGGACCATTTCCATCTTTACTCTTTATCATTGTGTTATCTGTGGCTCCACTTGCGAGGATTTTGGTCTTCTTTACACTGAGTTGTACTTCATGTTCATCACCAAGTACCTCAAGTTTTCCTCACGGTCAGTAAGCAAGTGTAGTTGCTAGATAAATTTATGTTAATTTGAAGATGTATGGAAACGCGTAAGTCAATCAAGTCTTTTGAGCAAGTCACAACCTTATGACAACTTGATTGTATGAATGTGAGGCACAGGAAACTGTTCTCTCACTCTCCTTCATCTAAAATTGCCAGAGTCCTGCCATGTTTCCACCAACTTGGATCCACTGCACTCTGCACACACTGACCTGAGAACTTCTTTTAATATGCATCGCTGCATGTGGTTTCATGAGCCCGCTGAGAAACTTATGAAATTGTATCAGATTTATGGACTTGAGTTAGACTGGACTGCAGGGGAATGCTTTCTTCATGTACAATTTCTTTTTGATATAGTGCTTTTTTGTTTCATATATTAGTGTCATTGGATTTGTTTCTCTAGTCAACCTGTATAACACAGAAGATTGCTTCATTTGCATATTTCATGTTGTAAATAAGCCTTCCTCCAATTTTGATGCCATGTTGTTCTTCGTGGAATCCAACTTCTTGAGTTATTTGTTTATAATACAGGTTGAATTAGTGTGGATGCAATCCTGACACACACCTTTCCTAATTTCAAAGCATACACTGTGCTCTGTTCTGTTTACAGAATCATCTCCTATTCCATGTATAAGTTCTGTATGTGCACAATGAAGTGTTCCGGAATTCTTATTCAAGGCCATCAATGATTCACACAATTGATTAGTATGTGAAACAATTAAATATCTTTCAGCAATTCTCTACTTTTGGTCAAGGTCCTTCTGAAGCCAGCAACAACATTGCTCATCCTACTTCCTTTACTGAATTTGGTCCTTCTGACCGCTCACTAACTCCTGCAACCATTGTTGTATAATCTTTTGCAAAATTTTGCTTTCAAGTGCTATTGGTGAAGCTGCTGACTTCAACATTTCTTGGCATAGATGAGTAGGTGTTTTCAGTGTTTCATCACTGAGTGGAGGTATTTCAATTGGCATTCCATCAGTCTCTTGCACCAGGATTTCTGCAGCTGCTTTTTGTGCAGCTTGACCTTCTTCTTTCAGCCTCACTGGTTCTTGCTCAGATGCTATCTCCATGTCCTGGTGGAATGTCAACTGGCTCATTTTGATACAGCTTCTCTGTGCACCCTTCCATACATTTTGATGCTTTCTGCATCGTTCAATAGTTTTCCCATAGAATATTTCAATATTTCAGTTTGAGGTTTGAATTGTTTCTTGTTTTTTTTTAAAATTCTGGCTTAAGATATGCTGAGTGTGCATTTCCTTTCTGCTTTTCTGGCTGTAGGTCTTTGCACATTTCACTTTCTCTTCTCAAGCTTTTGCTTCCCCTTTGCTTCCAAATTTTAAATTGCAATCATTAAAATCATTAATGTATCCTGATTGCATGCTTGATCAATTTCATACTGAAGACATTTGTAAAACTCTTCAATCAGTAGTTTTGGTGGTTGGTGCATAAATTTGAAAAAAAATGAATTGATTGGATTTCCTTTTATACACAGTTATATTCCTGTCACACACAACACATTATGTTTCAGGATGGATCACAAAATGTTACTTTTGTTAATTTCTCTTGATTGTATCATTCCAAGCATAATAAATCATATGATTTTTGGATTCAAAATGGCCAATGCCAGTTCATTTTAGTTCAATAACACCCAGCATTTCAATCTTTTTGAGTTCCGTATCATTTGTCAGGACTTCCAATTATCCTAGATTCAGACTTTGTATATTCTAAACCCTAATTATTTTCAGATTTTTGTGGTTGATTCTTATTTTTATTACTGACCCATATGTAAATGAAGGTTTTGGAAGTTTTGCTCCCACAAGTTTTATTCCATTCGTGTTATTATGATTGACTCTGATGAGAGAAGGCAACAGTTTCACAAGCACACTCTGAAAGTCTTCTGATCTAAGGCATGACCATTCTTTCTGGCAATGTTATGTTTCTATTCATTAGATCTTAATTATCTGACAATGTCTTCCTGTTCTTCTTAGGTTTTCAGTAGCTAATTCCTCCAAAAAAGACAACCCATTCTTTCATTTAAGTCAGTTCTTATTCTGGAAGCTCTGCTTAAAACTATTTCCTTTGGGTGACCCTGCTGGTATCTGAAATATCAGTGATATGGCTCCCAGTATCACAGTAACACAGAAGCCATCATGTACAGAATACATATATATGTATATGCATATGTATGTCAAACCATCACATGTTGGTCAGTTTGACATACTGTGTGTATTTATATATATAAACACATATATGCACAGTATGTGTGTATATATATATTATATATATTTATTATTCTAACTTATGCTATACTCAAATGATGTTTGTCACCATTGGATAAATAAGCTAACTATAGGATAAAGGAAAAGAATTTCCAGAAAACAAACAGGCTATTACAGGTTCTCACTGAATCTTGCTATTTTACTGAAGTTTTCCATATCCTTAGAGAAGAAACTATTAATTTAGATTTGGATATGATCTACATGGTTAAAACACCAAGCTGTGATGAAGCATAGAGAATTCATTTGTCCTGTTTGAATAGCCTGCCTGCTTCTATCTTAATGTTTTCTATACCAAATGCATATTTGTGAAGAAATGGAGAAACAGAGACCCCTAATAATATGTGCATTGTTGTAGAGAAGTAAAACAAAATAAATTGCATGTATTATAATACAAGATTATTTATATAAAATTGCCATTAAATTTTTGTTAATTACTGTCATCAAGCCAATTCTGATGCATAAAAACCCTGTGGGACAGACCAGAACTGCTTTGGTGGGCTTCGAAGACTGCAACTCTTTACGAGAGAAGAAGCCTCAGGTTTATCTTGCATCAAAAGAGGAAAAACTACCAAACTGGAGGTTAACATTTCAATTTGCAATTAACTATTCCAACAATATAGATTAATCCAAGATAGTAGTGGCCATCTATAAGCAAACAAACATGGAGTTGGTCACTACCATTTTTCTCATCAGTTTTTTGTTTAATATGATATAGCAATACTGGAAATTTCTTGCACAGTTTCAGTGATTTGAAGAGATGTCCATTTGAGTTTTTTTTAAATGATATTAGTATAGTCCTCAAAAACTTCCCCCACTGACTAGTCAAGTCTTTTGTGTGGCTTGGATCCACAATCAATGTCCATGGGAGTGGCAGTCAAGAGATCAAATGATGCCCTCCATTGGGTAAATCTGCTGCACGAGACCTGATTATAGTGTTGACAATCAAGGCGTTACTTTGAGGACTAAGAGGTCGCTGACACAAGCCATGTTATTTTGAAGTGAATGTTGGACATTGAATAAAGAAGAGTGAAGAAGAATTTATGAATTCTGTTTGCAGTGCTGGCAGAGAATACTGAAATGACTTCCAAAAGAATAAACAAATCTGTCTTGGAATAAATACAGTTAAGATGCTGCTTAAAGACAAAGACAGAAAGACTTCACATCACATAATTTTAATGTTACCTGCAAAGCCCAATGCATGGAAAAGGACATCTTGCCTGGTAGAGAGTCAGCAAAAGATGGATTGACAGCAGCTGCAATAATGGACTCAAAGATAGAACAGTTTTAAGGCTGGGGCAGAACTCGGTAGAATTTTGTTCTGCTGTCCATAGGGGACAGTGGCTCTGAGTCAGTACAGACATCACAGCAACCACCAACAATAATATGAATGTAAACATAAAAGCAAACATAGATATAATCTTGAACTCCGCAGAGATTAGTTAATGCTCCCAGGAGAAAACCTCATTCTGAAATTAGCCTTCTAACTATTTTGATTTCCGGTAGCTTCTTTTCCTTTATCACTAGTAAGTCATAATTTTTAAAAGTTGCATGTGCCTTTAACCAATGTTCCAGTTTGTATATTGCTGCAGTTCTTTGCTCCACACATTAGTATGGTTGACACTTATTTTACAATATGAAAAATATTGTAAAACACTTGAAAAAGGATAGAGTATATATTATAATATAGATGTACATACATTACTTTAACCAAATCACTTCCATTCTTGTTTATATATATGATTGTCGTGTCTGAGTGTATGATCTTGTGTTAGGCAGGGTTCTCTAGAGAAGCAAAAGCAGGACACTTATGATAGGGTTATATAATGAGAAGGAATGCAAGAGCTAACTAGTCCACAAAGCACCACAGAGGGTTCAGTTCAACTCATTCTTGTGGAAGAGTTAGCATGCTGAGGGCCCTTCAACTCATGCCAGGTGCTGGTCCAAGGATAAGGAAGCACATGTTAGAATTTGCCCTCACAGAAGATGAGCAGGGTGGGTGGCAGCAGAAGGAAGATGAGAAATTGAGGTGTAGCATAGGCCACTACCAAGGCAGTCCAATGGAGGCAACAGGATCCACCAGCAGTGGGAGAAACCAGTCCTGAAGGAACCTCAAGCTCCGGAGATGCACACACAGGTACGCAATCCATGGGTTGGCTTGGCCATCAAGCAGCACAGAACACAGCACAAGGTTGAAACAAAGGAGTAGATCAGGCAGCAGCATACAGGTGGGATCGCCACAGAGAAAGAGAGCATTTATGTGAGTAGCCATCCAATCAAGCTGCAATCTGATTAAGCTCCTCCCACATGTTCTTGTGGAAATCTAGGTGCCCCAATAAACCTAAATATCACAGACCTCTTTACTGATGCCTTTTTCCATATTACCAAACAAATGTTAATTCCTAAATGGTGTTGTCAAGTGCCTTGGAGTCAATTGTTACAGAGTGTTTTATAAATTATAATTATTCTCTCTTTGTCCCAGATTAGAACTATACTTTAGGTATTCTTGGCTGAAAACTTAATGAGGACCATGAATTGGGCTATGGGTTAGTCATTGGACTGTTATCCTTCAGGTGCTGGCTCAAACCCACCAGCCGATGTGGGGAGAAGCTGAATGAGGTTTGCAGTTTTAGAAGTCCAATGCTGGTTGACTTCTAATTAGAATGGACTCTAAGGTAGCCTATTTTTTTTTAACTTAATGGAAGCATACAACCCGGCTCTTTTTCTTCTGTGATACACTGCGTAGGTCCAAACTTCCAAGTTTTAGGAAAATTATGTCAAATATTCAGTTCCTATGCTGTATAAAATTATGTTACAACCTTAATTGCTACTCCTTTGTTGTTTATTTTCATACATCCCATTTCATGCATATGTGAAATTAATTTAATAGTTCTTTGACCGTGTTGCATCCTGCTTGCACATTTTTATCTACTATTTTATGTAAGGAGTCCTGGTGGGGCTCTGGATTAGTTCCTGGACTGCTGCTACAATATCAGCAATATGAGAAGAAATTAAGGTCCCATTGCTTCATTGAAATATGCAGTTGTGGGCTGAGCCCCGGTGGCATAGTGTTTGAGTGCGGGACTGCGACCCACTGGGTTGGCAGTTCAAATCCAGCAGCAACTCTCCAAGAGCAAGGCTGGGCCTCCCACTGCTACCAAAGAGCAGTGATGCTCCCCCCCCAAAAAAAAAATAAAACAAAAACAACAAGAAAAGAAATATATAGTTGCTATGAGTAGGAATTGATAGTATGACAGTGAGCTTTGATTTTCTGTATTCCCTTATGCAAGGAGCCATGCTGGTTCAATGGCTAAGTGCTCAGCTGTAAATAGGAACATGAGTAGATTAAATGCATCAGAAGCTCCAAGAAAGAACATGACTTATCACTGTTTCCTTAAAGATTATAACCTAAGAAATCCTATGGGCTAGTTTGTCTCTGTTCTACAGTGTCAATATCACTGTGAGTTAGAATTGATTTAACAGCACACAATAATAACCTTCTTTTATGTAGTCGTGAGATCATTTCCCTAAATTCCTACATCATACCCCAATCCTTATTACTCAAATAATCAAAGAATTAATACTCTCACTTCCATCCATACATGTCTATACAGTTTATCTATACAGTTTTAGCACATCAACCCCACCCCTGGAGGATACTGAACAGTGTTAGACTACTAACCACCAGGTTGGCATTTCAAAACCACCAGCTGATCCATAGAAGAGTATTGTTTATCTGCTTCCTAAATAGTGATAGGATTGGAAATCTTATGTTGAATTGCTGTGATTTAAAACATATTGAATGGAAATGGGTTTGGTTGTTTTTCTTTGAGATCATGACCAGAATTAATTTATTACTTTTTGGTTTTTTTTTTAACAGAATTTATAGTTTGATTCATAATCCAGGCTCTTATAGGGTATTTGTTTGTTTTGTTTTGTTTTTTGGGCATCACTGCTCTCTGGTGGTGGGAATAGGAGGCCCAGTCTTTGCTCCTATGGAGCTGCTCCTGGAATTGAACCTCCATCTCAGTGGGCCACAGTCCCACGCACAACTACTATGCCACCAGGGCTCAGTCCTGGTATTTTAATACTATTTTCGTGGGGTATTTTAATACCATTTCAGGACAAATCTTTTTTGGGGCATCACTGCCCTCTGGTGGTCATGGGAGCTACCCAGCCTTACTTCTGGAGAGCTGCTGCTGGATTTGAACCACCAAGCCCATGGACTGCAGTCCCACATTCAACCACTACACCACTGGGGTCAGCCCATTTTAGGACAAATCTTATCAAATTTTTATTGCATTCTAGCACATGTCATAAGGCATATTCATAATGCTTGTCATCCTTACAATTTTAAAGAGTAAAACAATTCTAACTCTTTGTTTTATTCCTATTTGTTTACCAGACATCTATCTTTATCCATCTTACAGGTCTTCATTGTTTTACTAACAAACTGTGACAGTATCAGTTGTCCATGGGCAGACCATGAGGGCAAAGATTCCTGGTAACAGAGAAGCATGACTAAGACATATGCAGAAATATCATTCAATATTCTTGAAATTTACAATACAATAAGATAGTGAATGATGAAAAAACACACAAAAAAGGCATTCTTAATGGGCCTTTGGACCTTGCTGAAGAATTTAAATCTATTTAACATCAATCTGTCTACAATTTTTTTGGGAGGTGTGCATTACTGCCCTCTGGTGGTGGGAGTAGGAGGCCCAGTCTTTGCTCCATGGAGCAGGAATTAAACCTCTATCCCAGTGGGCCGCAGTCCCACAAACAACCACCATGCCACCAGGGCTCAGCCCTTTATCTACAAATTTTAAACACAGGCATCAAATCGTGATGTTTACATTTTATAATATCTTCTCACACACAGACAGTAACATTGCATAGAGTGAGTCAAAATTCAGGAGAGGGAGAAAATTTTCACAATAGCTGCCATATTTCAGATATGACAGAAATTAGTTCTAGATCAAATAGAGCAAAAATAGAGCAAAAATAGAGCAGGAATATTAGCAATGAAATTCAGGTCATTGTTGTAATTTTATAAAGTGTGGTCATCATTTTTTGTCCCTTTCCAGTGTGTAAGACCACAAGGTTCTGATAAGGTCCTAAGCTAAGGGTCACATTAGCACATTTCACTGTCTATGGAAAATGATACTGAACAGATGTGAAGTAAACCAAATATAATCATAATTGCAGGTGTGAGTTAGACAGAGATATCTGTCCACCCCACAGAAAAGTTGAAGTCACTTCAATTCTTGTGTAAACATATGATCAGACTGTCTGAATATGTTAGTCCTCTGTAAAGTGTTTTCAGAGATGACAAAACTGTAGATCTACCTGATGTTGTAGCATTTTAAAAACATCATTTTGATCTAACAAATTTCAAAGGATAACAGAAGGGAAAAAGAGCCATCGGATATCTGTTCGTGGTTTTGTAATTTTCAATTACCTCAGAAACTGGAGATCCGTTTCACCAGAGTTGACTTTATTAGCTCAAAAAAGAGCAGAGTTGAGTAACTTGGTTTCATAGTGATGAGTTGCAAAATCAAGTTTTCATGCTTTCTGACTATGTTATGTGACACAATTCAATTAAGTTTGACAAGACATTAAGTTTGTCATATATGCAATAAATACAGCAAAACCTATACAAAAGTCTGTTGTAAGATTAAAATATCATATCAAATCCTTAGAATATAGTCAAGAAATATTATGGAAAATAGAACTGTAAACAAATTTATCAGATTCCAAAATTATATTCACTTCATCATAATGATGACCCTTCTCTTTGAGAGTGCACTGATTTATAAAGTACACTACTTTTGTTTTGCTACATTAAATGATATAATTTGTGTTAAATTTTTGTTATAAACTTTAGTAAATTCTGCCAATATTATCTAGAAAAATTTATTTTGGTAATATATTTGTATACCTTTTGTTAAAGACCTATTAAGATACACCATCTCTTTTCTGTGAAATAATGTGGTACTATACAATTTCTTGTCAACTTGGTAAAATGAAGGGGTGGATTTCAGCCCTGAAATCAGGTCCAACCTGATGATCCCCCCTTGTGGGTGTGGGACTTCTTTCTCTCTTGATCCTGTCAACAGAAGAGGCAGACCACATGCTGTGCTACTCATTCCTGTTGTCAAGTCACATGGAGCCCAGAGGGTGGCCAGAGCCCAGGACATGTGTCTCCTGCAAAGAGATCCACAGGACTTTCCAGCCATTGGCCTGTGTTCTTCTGAAATCAAGATCATTACATATCTTGCATGAGTCTGAAGCAGAATTCATGGGCTAATATTTTACATATGGGCTAGTAATTCTGGACTTAATATGGACTGTTTTACTAATGCATAATTGCTTCTTGATACAAAGGCTTCTTTTGCACATATTTAAGTGTCAATGAATTTGTTCCTCTAGGCTGTCTGGCTTAACACAAATGACGTTATTCTTTAATTGAGAAAAAATATATAACCCACTCAATATCAAATTTTCTATTTGTGAGTTGGCTTTGACTTAGAGTGAGATAAGATGAGAGTAGAACTCTCCATAGTACTTCCAAGGCTGTGATTAGGAAAGTGACTACCAGATTTTCTCCAGTGAAATGGCTGATTTGCTTGAACTGCTAATCTTTTGTCCTACAGTCAATGGTTTTAACCACTGTGCCATCAGGATGCCTATAATAGCCTATTATGTCTATAATCATATCATCTAAAATCTGACTAAAATATATATTTGGAAAAGTTTTATTCCTATGAAATTTATAAGAAGCATATGCTTCCTCATGATGCAATCTACTCACACTCAATTCATGTCATACATGCATTTCTTTATTGGAGTCTCCATCCAGTAATACACCTGTTTACCTACTAATTATTAAATAAAGACAGATTAAGCCCTGGTGGCATAGTGTTTACGCATTGGGCTGCTAACTGCCAGGTCAGCAGTTTGCAGCCACCAGTTGTTCTGCAGGAGAAAGACACGGCCTTCTACCCCACCAGAGTTTCAGTCAGAAACCCCAGGGGCAGTTCTACCCTGTATTCTTGGGCCATGATGAGTCAGCATTGACTCCACGGCAATGAATTTGGTTGTTTGCATATTTAGCAAGACAGATTATAGATATGTATCAAGGTTCTTAGGAAAAATTTTGAGGATAGCCTAAAGTCACTATCGGTAGGAGAGTGACTTAATGGCATCTAAACGGCATCTAAAAACAATAACAACCGAGGCCCATGAGAGGCAAACCCACACTTTCCAGTTGAGTCAGATGCGTAGAATTTACATATGGATCTTCTGAGACTGTTATTTATCATAGGAGTAGGCAGCTTCATCTTTTCTACATGATATGACTGATTTGAACTGTTAGCTGTGTAATTAGCATTGAAGGCCTAGCACAGCTAAAAAATGATACAAAAACAAAACCCAGAAATTAAAAATTAATCCATACATTCTAAGTTATACAAAGAGAGCTTAAAATTGAACCTTAAAAGAGGAATATGCGGGCTCAGCCCTGGTGGCGTAGTGGTTGTGTGCAGGACTGCAACCCACTGGGATGGAGGTTCAATTCCAGCAGCAGCTCCACAAGAGCAAATATTGGGCCTCCTACTCCCACCACCAGAAGGCAGTGATGCCCACAAAAACAAACAAACAAAAAACAAAAAAATAACAAAAAAGACAGATATGAATTCTTTAAAAAATATATAGATATATTCCAAATCATTTTTAAGGAGCTAATCCAGACACCATACTATTTCACAGTTCAATCACATCTAGAAGCTTTGCAAAATTACTGCTGCAATCAGTTTTCTTACCTTTATTCTTTAATAGAAGTTTTTTGTTTTGTTTCCCCCCACTCCCTGTGGCCAAGTCTGGGAGCTAGGAAGAAGAAGAGGATATGGATAGTGAGGAAACAGGGAATTAACCCACATACAAGGAAGCTATTGTTCATGTCTGCAGAGAAAAGGGAGAGAAGATCTAGACATCCACCTGTGATGCCAAGCCTTGGGGCAACATACTGGCATAAAGCAGAGAATTAACAGAAACATCTGTGGGGCCAGCTCCAATCCAATCAATATCATCCCCTGCCAGAGGAATGCACTACAGAGGACAGCACTAATGTATAGCCCTGGGAGAGGGGTGGGTATTCCCAGACCACACTGGAGCAAAGATGGAGAGAAAGAGATAGAAATGAGAGAGAGAGAGAGAGAGAGAGAGAGAGAGAGAGAGAGAGAGAGAGAGAGCTGCATCCTACCTCACTAACTCTTGATGACAGCATTCCTGTTTGGAGCAGCCAATGCACAGAGAGAAATATAGGGATGACTCCATCATGAGAAACAATGCCCCCTCACTGGCACACAGTGCTCAGTGCTATGTGGGATAACACTGGAGACACATTTCAGGAATTGTGCCCAGTCTGATCTCCCCCACCCCCTGCCTGCAGCCACATGCCCTCAGCCCCATGCCCAAGTTTACACACAAAGGGAGTGTAATAGAGCAAGAGATCTCAAATCAATGGGGAGGACGGCATAGAATTCCCGGTGAAGTTTGTTGAAATGCAATGTAGCTTCGAGTAATTACTGGGGAAGAGGAAAGGCTCAACATGATAGTGGGAAAAGAAGAAAGTAAAATGAAATAGAGAAAAAACCTTGGAGGCAATACCTTCATAAACATAGGCAACTACATATGTAAATATATGACGATGCAATGTTAGGGATATGGGTTTATGTACATATATTTATATGTTAAGTACTATGGTAGCAGACAGACATTAGGTCTCTTCTTAAGTACTCCCTCAATGAAATAACTCTTTGTTCTAGTAACGTGGCATTCTGTTATGTTCACCTTCCCAATAGGTTCACTGAAGAAACAGCAGTGCACAAGTAAATGTGGTGACAAAAGGTGACGGTGCCCAGCTATTAAAAGATAAAGCATCTGGAGTCTTGGGCTTGCAAATTGAAGATTTTTAAAGAATAAAACCACAGGAGTAGTAACCTTCATAGACCTAGTACCTTATAAAACAATAAGCCTAGACATTAAAACACCTTGAAATTAACACAGCAAACAATTTCTCATATAGAAAATGTTGAGATCAAATGATAGATATCTGTTTTCTTCTACTTTTAATTACAATTGTAATGCTGGCATCATATATGAATACACATATCCCTAGCTAGATACAATTATAATGATCACTGTTCTCCTATAAAATGTTTTAACCTTTTAAGAAAACTATTTAAATATGCAGGAAACTGGTTTTAGTGTAAACTCTCATCATGGTTAATATCCATACATGAGCGTGTACTTTGATCAAGATTTGAGACCTGCCATCACCTAGAGGGTTTCCTTCTTCCATATTCCCACCAAACTCTTTTCTCAGAAGCAACAATGGTACTAATTTTTTTCCCTGCATTTCAAATAAGTGGAAATGTATAATAAGTGCTTTGTTTCACTTTGACCTCAGCAAAATATAATTTCTATTTTTCTCTGTGAGAATGAATGAATCAACATAAAATACTTTTACTCTTATTATTGTTAGGATATTGCATTGCATAATTATGTTCCGTTATATTTAATCAATTAATTTATTTAGCAGTTTGTTTTCAGTCATGGGTAACTTATTGATAATTCTTGCTTATATTGCCTTAAATGGAAAAAAAATTACATGTGTTAAAAGTGATCTCAGTTTCCCAATGATATAATGAGATGAGTATGATTAACACCACTATGCTAAGAGGTTGACTGCTTTTCAAAACTAAGTGCATTGTGCTTGAAAACTATATTCTATGAGTTATGGGTTGAACTTTTCTTGCTCTATTTTGATCAGTGTGTAAATTAGCATTGTTGCTGTACTCTGGTAGTGCATCTGTTTCTGTCATGATGAGTGGTGTATATGTTAGGCTGATTTGTCTGGAAAAACAAATCAAGTGACACTCATGTATATATAAAAAGAGGTTTGTACCACTCCAATTCAAGTTCCTGAGTCCAATACTAGTCGATAAATCTTTCTTCAGATTCATTTGCCCACAATCATGTGGATTCAAGTCAGTGGACACGGCACCAGCAGCTCAGGGCACAGGCAGAGCCCTAGCAGTCATGAAGGCAAAATGTCAAGCAAGGTGTAGGTTCCCAAGGTACTCCTTATAAGAAGGCCAAATCTGCAAAGAGATATCATTGGGCAGTGACTTGGTTGATGGATGGGTTCCACTCTTACAATTCTATAGATCTTTAAATTGACATAATATTATATAATTCCCACACTATGCCAACAGTATTTCAAATACCAACAGAGTCAACTATGGTACACTTCCATTCTAAGACAGGAAGTTTCAGGAAATTTTAAGTTTAAGAGAAAAAGAAGGATCTGATGATCCAGTTTGTAAAATAGAAGTGTAAACCCTATGAATTGCGGTGAACTGCTTCTGAACAAATGGCAGATTTGAGGACACTTTCATGACTTGGATTGAGTAATGCTTTTAAGTTAGATATTTGTTCAGAAGGCATGACAAAAGATGAGAAGAAATACCTTAAATATTCATTAATAATCAGAATATGGGCTATATGGTGTGTGACTCTAGGAAAACAAGATGTCATCAAAATTAAATGGAATATACATATTAAATAAAAGCTTAAATTGGATGAACTTTTGAATGAAATTAGCCATTTTGAATCTGACAATCATATGGCATACCATGCCTGGACAAATTGAAGATAAGCGATGTGGCTCATATGAATAAAAATAACATTACAAAATTTATCTCCTTTCCAATATTTTGAGTGATAGAATTAAATCTCTATGCCTATAAGAAAGTCCAGTTGATTCAAATAGTATTCAAATTTACTTAATAAACACTGGGTCAAAAATGAAGTAATTGAAGCTTTTACTACCTTTGAACTCTGAAATTATCAAATATGTCACCAATATATAATGATGAATTCCAGCACATGTATGTCAGTTTTTCATGCTGTGGTGCTTTGAGTATTACTTCGAAGCTGCCAGAAATATTTCAAATGCAAGCAAGGCCACTTATGATGGACAGGTTCTGTCATATAATTAATTTCCTATATAACAGGCTATTTTCAGTCTTGGAAATAGGTATTTTACTATGAGAAAATTATCCATTGCAGCATTTTTTAATATCAGTGGAAATATTTAATATAATGCCAAAAGATGAACCTGTCAGTTGTGAATGTGCTCAGAATACTGAGGGGGAAAGATTACCTTCTCAAAGCAGAGTTATAGGAAAGATCTTTATATACAAGAGCAGTTGAATATTGAGAAAACAACCTAGCCCAGTCCAGATCAAGGCCATAAGTCCAATATTAGTCCATATGTCTGATGTCAATCTATAAAGTCTTCAGGCTTATGTAAAACATGCAATGATACTGAATGCAGGAAGATCACAGCCAGTGAGGGGGAAGTTTTGTCCATCCAGTGACATTGTAAGTATCTCAGTGTTTTCAGGAGTTTCCACATAGCTTCTATGGCTGCAGAGGTCTGGTTCTCTCTAGGTGTCTTTTCCACAGGGATGTCTCCCAGGAAGTGTGTTGAGAGAGAGAATGTCTCCAGCCTTCAAGGAACAATACCAGAGTTTCCGGAATTCTCAGTATATGGCCATGCCCACACAGAGGTCTTCTTGGCTATGACCTGATTGACAGATTAGAATCCACCCTTTCACTCCTAATCCTTTCAAAGTGACAAATGATTATATAACTGCCACAATGCTCTAATGTTCATTGCAGCACAGTTCACAATCACACAGATTTGGAAAAACCTCAATTTCAATCAATGTAATTTAAATGATTACATTTTAAATACTGCAGAACATATTTATAATGGAGTAGTACCTATCCCTAAAGAGCAGGGATGAATGCATGAAGCACATTGCTGTATGAGATGAACTGGAGGAAATTATGTTAAGTGAATTAAGTTGAGCACAATAGCACCAGTGCATCATGAGTTGAGTGAGAGAAGCTTAAAAAGCAAAAGGGGTCTAAGGGAAACATTCCTATATGTATATGTTCCTGAGGTGAGTTCCAGGTAATATGGAGGGGGAAAAGAGAGAAAGAAAAAATAAGACACGGGTTGTGGGTGAGGGAACAGGGGAATAACCCACCCAAGGTGACAGCATAGTCTATATCTCTACAGGAGGGGGGGAGAGGTACCAGATTTCAACCCAGTGTGCCAAGACGCAAATGAAACATGCCAACATGAAGCAAGGAACCAATAGAGAGGACTGAAATGCTGCCTCAATCCCAGCGATGTGGGAAGTCTCCTTACCCCCACCCAAGTATAATGCACTACAGAAGACAGCACTGAACTCACAGCTCAGGGAGAAAGGAATGTATGGTCAGAGCACACAGGAGCAAGCAAAGAGCAAAGGAGAGAGTGGAACACATGCTGGCCAACCTAGCCCTGAGGAAGGTATCCATGCTCAGAGGAGCCAATGCATAGAGAGGACCATCGGATCAGTCCCACCACTAGACACGATGTTTCTCTCTGACCAACAGTGCTACAGGGAGAAATCACTGAAGACAATGAGGGCATTGTGCCCATTCTGATCCTATCACACTGGGGCAAACACTACAGGCAAGCAACAGGGCAGCAAGGGGAACAAAGCAATGAATTCCCCTGGGAACACTAAGAATAGTCTTTGGTGCCAGGGCATGGCACCCCATCAGACTGCACCAGAAAATACTCATTCAAGTCAATACACAGACCTGGAAATATTTATAGGCTTTTTGTTGCTGCTGTTTTGATTTTGTGTTTTCTTTTGCTCTCTTTTTGTTTCTGTGCTTATTATTGTTTTTGCATGTCTATCTAGATGAGACAAGTAGAATAAACACTACAGAGGAGTAAATAATGGAATTAATGGTTCTGGGGTTCACTGGAGAGAGGAAGATAGGGACAAGGAATAGGGGTTTGAACAAATCGAGGGATCAACAGACTGAGAGACAAGAGAACAAGTTATCTAGAATCAATGCCTAGGAGGTGAAGGATATCTGATGGGGCTTGACCAAGTGCAATGTAGACAAGAGGAATTACTGAAACCCGAATGAAGGCTGAACATGATTGTGGGACAAGAGGAAAGTAAAAGGAAATAGTAAAAAGAACTAGGAGGCAAAAGGCATAAGTAGAGGTCTAAATACAGATATATACATAAGTCAATGTATTTATATATAATGATGATAGGGAAATTTATCTATGTGCAAGTATTCATATGTTAAGTATTAAGGTAGCAGACAGACATAGGGCATCTAATTAAGTACTCCCTCAACACAAGAACACTTTATTCTAATAACCCAGAATTCTGTGATTCTCATTTTACAATCCCAATAGATGAAAACAAAATTGGTGCATAAGCAAAGGTGGTGAAGAAAGCTGATGGTTCCAGGCTATAAAAAGTTATAGGATCTGGGGTCTTAAAGCCTTGAAGATAAACAAGCAGGCCTTTAGCTCAGAAGCAAAATCATCCACATGGAACAATCATACCAGACTACGTGGTCATGAAGTGTACATGGAATTAGGTATCAAGTATCAAAGACCAAAAACAAAACTTATATTGCTGTGACAGACGGGAAGAGGGGGAGTGTAGGGTGGAGATTCCAAAACTATTTGTAGACAATTTGAGATCTCCTCACAGAAGTGACACAGGGAAGACATGAGCCAGTCAGGGTGCAGTGTAGCACTGAGGAAACACAACATTCCCCTAGTTTTGTGGTTCTCAGCCTCCTTAATGCAATAACCCTTTAATACAATTCCTCATGTTCTGGTGACCCCCAATTGTAAAACTATTATTTTTTGCTTCATGGCTGTAATTTTGCTACTGATATGAATTGTGGGACCCCTGTGACTTCCAAAGTGGTAGCAACCCACAGGTTGATTATTGCTGCTTTAATTCTTTAATGCTTCCTGTCCCCCAACTATTATGATTGATATTCTACCTTACAAATCCAACCAGCCCACATCATGTACACTGGTACAGATAAGAACTGTAACACAGGGAATCCAGGACAGATAAACCCCTCAGGACCAATAATAAGAGTAGCAATGTCAGGAGGGTAAGGGAAATGTGTGGGGACAAAAGGAGAGTCAATCACAATGATCCATACAAATCCCCTTCCCAGGGGGACAGACAACAGAAAATTGTGTGAAGGGAGACAGCAGTTGGTATAAGACAAGGAAAAATTTATAAGTTACCAAGGGTTCATTAGAGAAGGAGGGTGAGGAAGGAAAATTGAGATTATACCAAGGGGTCAAGTAGAAAGAAAGCGCTTTGAAAATGATGTTGGAAACATATGTACAAATGTGCTTGACTTGATGGGATGTATACATTGTAATAAGAGCTTGAAGAAACCCCACTTAACTTATTTTTTTAAGTTTTTATGAACTGTCTTGAAGTACAATGTCATCTACAACAGGTACTATCTATATGCCTAGAAGACCAGTTGGATTAATATTATTTAAATTTACACATAAGCCAAAAAAGAAGAAATTGAAGAATTTTACCAATGTATTCACTCTAAAGTAAATCAAACATGCCATCAAAATTTATTGATAATTCTTAGTAATAGGAATGCAAATGTTGGAGACAAAGAACAACAATTTTTATAAAGCATAACAATAAAAAAGAATGTCAGGAAACTGATGTGGAAGCAATTGTACAATACTGTTTCATGTGATTGAACTATGGAATGATATGTTTGGAAAAAAAGAAAAAGAAAGGAATGTGAGGGAAAGGCTGATACAAGTTTAGATGCAAAGTTCATTTGCCCAATGAAGTGATGACCCTGAAGGAAAATGAGTTTACATTCTTTGAAAAATAATAATTATATAAAACTGAGGTTTGCAATGATACAATGTTACAAAACTAACATTTTTCATGACAAATACAATTATCCAATAACATAAGCAGTAACTTCACATGTGAAAGAATAAACACACAGAAATAAAATTGACAACATCTGTGTGAAAGAGAAAATGAAGAAGCTCAATATCATCAACCAAAACAAAATCAGGATAGAAAGTTGATGATCAATTACTCATATGGAAGGTTAGGTTGAAGCTAAAGAAAACTGAACAAGTCCACAGGAATAAAAATATAACCCTGTTTACATCAAATTGTATTTAGAGACCCTCTGAAAAGATTTGGTAAATTAAGTTACTAGTGACCTGACATCAGATAGTTGTAGAATGCCATCAGATAGTTGTAGAATAACATCATAAACACCAATAAGTGAAGAAAACTAAAAGATCATTAAAAAGGGAAGAAAATAAGACCAAAGTGGATGGCCAAAATATGCTAACACTTACTATTGAAGATTATATAGCTAGAACAAAAAGGAGAAATAATGAAAGAAAACAGCAGCACAAAGAATTGCAAAGGGCAGGTTGAGAAAATAAAAAAGATAATGAAATGTGCAAAGATCTGAATTTAGCAAACTGAATAGAATAACATGTTTACCATTTCTCAAGCAGAAAGAATGTTAGCAAAGAATGAGCCAAATATATGAATGGTTTAATAAGACATTGTGGTTGATTGCATTTCTTGAGATGACCCATGTAAATATATGTAGTATGTTTATTTAAAAATTAAATCAAATCTGTCTGATTTCTTTATCCTTCAAACCTGAACGTAGTTTGCCTGGCATAAGAAAAATGAAGAGGAAAATTTTAATTGAAGTGACTTGGAATCTTTACTGACAAAAAAGTTTTTCTCAAACAACAACAGCCAAAAGAAACTTTGAAGGATTCTATGGGAAAAATATTAAACTATACAGAAGTCATCAAAAGAAAGTAGAAAGAATATACTGAGTTATGTTACAAAAAATAATTGGTTAATATTCAACCATTTCACTAGGTAGTATATGAACAAGAAATAATTGTAGTGGAGGAAGAAGCAAAAGCTTCATTAAAAACATTGTCTCCAGCTATTGACAGATTACCACTTGAAATCTTTCAGCATACTAATGCAGCAATGGATATACTTGCTAGCAAAAGTAAAAAAAACATTAGAATTCTGATCCATATCTGTGTCCATTTCAAATAAAAGAGGCTCAAGAGAGAGTAAACATTATCAATAAGTATCATTAATGTCATATTTTGCTGAAAGCATTTCAAAGACTATTGCAAAAATAAATAGACAAGGAGTTGCTAGAAATTCAAGTTGGAGTTAGAAGATGCTGTGGAATGAGAGACATCATTGCTGACATCAGATGAATCTTGAATGAAATCAGAAACTCTAGAAAGATGTCTGTTGTGTTTTATTTACCATGCAGGATCATTTTACTGTGCAGATCATAACAAGCAATGAATAATATTGCAAAGAATGAGAACTTTATTGCACTTAATTTTACTCTTAACAACTTGTGCATAGACCAAGAGGCAGTCACCAAAGAGGACATGTTAATGAAGTTAAAAAGTCCAGTCTTCAGTATGGTTTATATCTCATTATAAAGACAAAATCGGTCAATGGTGACATTAGAAGGCCATTGACCGATGACGGGTAAGGACTGAGTGTGCGTCCTGACAACCTAAGACAGGCGGAGTTCCCGGGAGGATATTACTTGAAAAAATAAAAAAGGGGGACCTGTCAGGAGCCGTCAGACCCAGACCTGCTTGACCTGACTACAGGCTGGATATGCCTGAACTCTGTTGCAGTTTGTTGCCTGGGGTTTGTAGTTTGTCGCCTTTGTAACTATAAACAGCCCTGGCCTCTGAAGCCTGACTTGCAGCTGTGCTGCCATTCACTTGTTAATTTTGAAGATCATGATATGCTAATTGCCTAAGCTTGCTTGCCCTATAAAACTGGCTTACTTCTCCCAAATCAGAAAAAAAAAAAGAACCCCACCCCACCCCATCCCAGAAAAGATGTAACTACTGAAACAACATATGTATGT
>PVJH01008736.1:0-83493 GCA_004026705.1 Nesogale talazaci | reverse complement strand
TCTCAGAACCGAGTATTTCATGAAGGGAGTTAAAGTATACTGTACGGCTGTAATAACCCAAACAGTGTGGCATTGGCACCAAAATGTACTGCTTGGTACAATAATGTTTGCCCAGAAATTAACTCCCATATGAGAACCTGTTATAAAAAAAAGAAAGAATATGTAACACAGGGGAGGAGGATGTTCATCTGCCATTAATTGTGGGGTGGGTTTTGAGAGGTTTGTACAGCTCACAGAAATGTATCAGGAAAAGCCACTAGGCAGAGTGGGACCCCTGTCAGTATTGATGTCACAGAGCATTAGTGGCACATTAGTTCTCTGCTCAGCTGCTGATTAAAAGGTTGCCAGTTTGAACCTGCCAGTCACTCTGGTGGAGAAAGATGGGGCAGTGTGCTTCTATATGGATTCCAATCTTGAAAACCCAATGAGACCATTCTATTCTGGCCTACATGGGGACAAGACAAGTCTAAATGGATACCAGGGCAAGGGGACTGATCATTTTGGTTTGGGTTGTTATGGTAACGCTTAGTGATGAGCTGCTGCATAATCCATGTCAGTGAAGATTCAGGGAAAGGAAATTGCCCAGATTAAAAAGCTTTCCAGTGGGAACTGTGCACCTCAACCATGCTCGTGTCCACTTGTAACTCCACCCCTCTCGGTGCACAGCACACACACACACTTTCTCTGAAGTCTCCATCCCGACCTCCTAGGAAACCATTCTCCCATCGCATTCAAGTACCTACTTAAAGTTGACCCTCTCCTAAAACCCCTCTATCCCATTCCTTGTTCCATCTATTTATAACATGGAAGGTGGTGTGCTTATCCATGAACTGAGAGGCTGGGGGTTCAAACCCACTCAGAGATGTTGTGGCAGCCTGCTTCTGGAAGGTCAGCCATTGACATCGCCCTGGAGCTCCATTCTGCTTGAGACCTCCATGGGGTCCTGCCGGGTTGGGTCCACAGTTGCAGCTGTTGTTATCAATCCATTTCTGGGGGAGGGGGTTCCCTCCATCCTGTTAACCCCTCACTAACCACCAGGTCTTTTTCTAGTGATTGCTCTTTCTGGATGACGTGTCCAAAGGAAGTGAGCACCAGCCTCCCTTCAAAGGAGGAGTCTGGCCGTATGTCTTCTAAGGTTGGCTTATTGTTCTTCTGGCCTTCCGTCCCTCACCCGGCACCGCCAGTGGGGTGCATTCATTCTTCGGTGGTCTTCCTGTCTCATGCCAAGAGGTGATTGAGGAGACCCAGTGTGGATCCCGCACATCTTGCTCATGCAAGCGGCATTACTGTTGTCTCCAGAGGACAGCGTGTGGCTGCCCCCTATGGTTTCCTGGACAGTCGTGTTTAGAAAAAGAGATGGCTGGGTCTTTTCTAGAGTGGAGCAGCTCGTGGGTACCAACCTCCAGCCTTGGGAGTAGCCGTCAGGCACTTTAGCCCCCAGCAAACAGGGATTCCTCCACGTGGTTCTCAAAGCCAAACCCAGGTTGCAAAACTAGACGCCCCTTGTGGTGGAGTCTGGGTCCATTCATAGTGACCCCTGCAGGTCTAAGGAGAGCTGTCCCATTGACAGCTTGGCCAAGCTGTTGACCTTTAGAGATGGGCCAACTGCCACATCTTCCTCCCAGGGTTGGTGGGTTCAAATCGCTCCCTTTGGGGTTAGCAGCGGAGCGCTTAACCACTGTGCCACCCACCTCCTTCATCACCATGATGTGGTGGTGGAGGTTGCTGTTCAGTAACATTAAGCCACTTCTGCCCGTAGCAACCCCGGGCACCACAGAATCCATCCAACCCTGCCCAGGCCTGTGCCACCCTCACACGTGCTCCTCCAGGAGAGCCCACAGCCACCGCCACCGTGTCTGTCTGTCTCATCAAGGCCCTTCGTCTTTTTCTCTGCCTCTCCACCATGCCCTTCTCCAGGGACTGGTTTCTCCCGGCAAGAGGTCCAGAGGATGGGAGACGAAGTCTCACCGTCCTTGCCTCTAAGGACCACTCTGACCGTACTTCTTCCAAGACATGACATGAGGGCAGGCGAATTCATCACCCTTCTTAGGAAAGGTTCCTTCGGGGACATGCATCGGAAAGGGGCAGAGGCCCTTCTCTGGACCCCGCCTTCTGCTTCTGTAGGACGGGCTTCCTGTGGCTGCACGCACCGAGAGAGAGGAGGATTGGAAACATGCTCTGCAGGGAGAGGACATGTACTTCAGGGACAGCTGTGACGACTGCCATCAAGTGCCGGAGTAGACGCTGAGCTTCACACGTCTATGCTAGAGCCGGCCTGGCCCTATCCTCTCACCCTGCTCCCCAGATCACCGAATGGCTCTCGTAATATATTTCAAATTTACTTCTTGTTAACTCTGGCTCAAGCACTAC
Source organism: Nesogale talazaci (assembly GCA_004026705.1). Lineage (NCBI taxonomy): Eukaryota > Metazoa > Chordata > Mammalia > Afrosoricida > Tenrecidae > Nesogale > Nesogale talazaci. The sequence continues at coordinate 81,123 of PVJH01008736.1, read as the reverse complement.
TGAGTGGATGTTTCTAAAAGTATAAAATGTAAGTCGGGGGGGGGGCAGGAAGAAAGCAGAAACAATCATCTGTCACCCCCTGAACCTAGAAAGACGCTCAGTCCATACTCTGGGGGAGAAGCCCTGGGGCTTATGCGTTGGGCTGCTAACGGAAAGGTCAGAAGGTCAAATCCACCAGCCCTTCCTCGGGGAAAAGATGAGACTTTCCACCTCCATAAAGAGCTACCATCTCAGGCACCCACGGGGTGTGTGTGTGTAGGGGGGGGGGCAGCTGTACCCTGTTCTGTAGGCTGGCTATGAGTCACAATCAACTGGAGGGCAGCCAGGGAGTCTCTTCTGGCAGACCCCACTGCCCTCACCCCTGCCTTCTTGACCTGCAAAGTGCCCTTCCCCAGAGCCTGCCAATCACCAGCGGCAGGTAGGTTACATGGGTAGGGGTGAAAATGTGTCTTCACATAGACACACGTCCTGGGTAAAGGATGTGTGTCTCGTATTTCTGTGCACACCATCATCCAGGGTTCTAGAGAAAACTAGTCACCATTAGTGCATTCTACAGGAAACTGTGTCTGACTAGATCCATTCCCCACATGCTTGTCTGCGCCTGGCTGCACATCCACCACCAGGGGGCATCAGTGAGTCACTTCTGTGCAGCGGGGAGAGAGTCTCACATGTGCAGACTGGTAACAAGCCAGGCTTCAAGGAAGCCTGTTTGGAGAGAAGGGAGCCCAACTTCATGTGTGCATTTCTTTTTTAATCTTAAAACCCAACTACCTCACATTTTTCACCTGCTTCCTCTCCAGTCATTAGCCCTTTCCTGTCCCCACCCCACCCCATGGGATGAGAAAGGGGTGGGGCTCTCCTCGAAAGGAGCTAGGAGAGTGTGGCCAGAGGACCTTCTGCACGCATCACCAGGGACTTGAGCCATGGGATTTAGACCCCCAAATAGTCACTCCTGGTTCTGTGACGGACACACCCCTGGCCTCAGTTTTCTCATCTGTAAAATGGGAGCACATACCCCCTCTCCCACATCAGCCTGGGGCCATGAGAGGCACAGAGCTCCACCTCTGTGCCATGCACATGCCCTGACTATTACTCAAAAGTGTCAGGACCTATGAGTGTCAGAGGAGACGTCACAAGCCAGCTGCGAAGTGGGGGCAGATGGAGCCCAGGACTCTGTGGTAGCCCCTGGCCTCCAGATGGTAGGCAGTACTAGGCTTGCCTTGGATGGTCCTCTGCCCAAGAAAATATTTCTTCTTCCTGCCTCCACTTCTCAAGTCTTACCCTCATGATGCTGCATGGTTCTGAATGTCTTGTTTGTCTTTTTCTTTCCAATCACGATGCTGAGGAAAATATTCCCTGTATCCCTTTTGTCTATCCATTCTCCCTTCCTTGGAGCACTTTTTCATATCCAGCTTCATGCACAACCTTCCTTCAATGGGGATTAGTCCCAGGGTCTCTGCGGCATAAGCACAGGGCTGCTAACCACAAGGTTAGTGGTTCATACCTGCCTGCCGACAGCCAGGAGACAGATCAGGCTGTCTGCTCCGATAAAGATTTGCCAGCCCAGAGACCCTACCCAGGGTGGATCGTTATGAGTTGGCATTGACTCTGTGGCAGTGGGTTTAAGTTTTGGGATGGGAAACAGAAAGGGAATAAAACAACTCCCTATCCTACTGAGAAGATGAGACAAACACATGCGAAGCACTTTACTCCTCTGTAACGTCATTGCTAGTGAGCAAGCTGACTCGTGATAGACCCTCATCCTTGGCACCCCCATGCTGTTGGGTATCATTGAGCTAGCTCGACTCACAGCAACCAGATGTATAACACAAATGAAGGACTGCCTGGTCCAACACCATCCTCACAACCATTCTGTCATCCACTCTGATGTATTGTGCAGATGATCTCTTTGGGCTCCCACCCCAAAGTCATGAGAGAGGTATTGTTGGTATTTCACTCTGTCCCCAACCGCCAGCCAAGCTCACCACCCTTGAGTCCATTCCAACTCAGAGCCACCTTCTGGGGGCCTCTCACTCTGCGGCCGTGCTGCAGTGATGTTCAGACAAGCACCCAGCTCTAGGGAGCGCAGCCACGAAAGGTCTGCTCAGGACCCAAGCATGGATGATCACCTTACAGCGTCGGGACTGTGCTCAACCGCTTTTCGTGTTTGCTGAGCATGCTGGTCCAGATGGGAGGTTCAGCACCTGCAGAAGTGGGGGTGGAAGCAGGGACCACGTGGGCAGGCTCGACTAGCGCCTCGTGACCTCAGAGACCAGGAGGTGCTTGAAGCCCAGGCTGACACCATCTTTCCCAGGGGGACCCCAGCAGTCTGTGCAGGGCAGCGTGGGGTGGGGTGCATGGGTAGAGTTTAGCTGAGAGTCACTGTGGTCCGGGAGGCAGCCATGGGCATGCCTGCAAACAAGGGAATTGAGGAAGCATCGTTGCCAGGGCCCTGAGACCAGTCCCCATGACAAGCCCTCTGTTGAGCGGAGAGCCCTTCCTCCAGACCACATAACTGGTTCCCTGGCCTCCTGTTCCTTTCCCTCCATGAAATTAAGCTCTTTCCCTTCTCACCTGGATGATTAAAATGCCCTATTTGCTCAGGCCACATATTCCAATTACCCATGCCCGTTTCCCCCACTAATGAGCCCTTGTACCTGTGATCAGGTGTGACTGGCCCTGAGCCTGCTTATGCCAAGAGGGCTGGCCCAAGCAGCTAAAGCAGCCAGCGCCCATGGTGTCTTCAGACCAGGGGAGCCAGGGCTCTTTTGCTCTCCCCTTCTGTGCATGCCAGGCTGTTTTCCTAGAGAGCACGGCTGGGCCCTCAACTCCCAGCCCCCAATGGCACTGGGGACATGAAGATGCTCAGGAAAGTGCCGTGCCAATGGGAGAAGTGCTTCGTGTCCTTCCCGGCTCATAAAGGACCCATTGTCCCCCGAGTCACATGCCGAGATGCTATTAAAGCCAAGGTCTTTCTAATTACCACCCAGAATGCTTTGCCACGGAGAAGCTTGGGTGCTAAGTAACCAGCCAGTGGATTGTGGGTAGCTGCACAGTAATGCTGAGGGCAGACGCAGGTGTCGGAGACAGCTTGTTCTGGGGAGGGATCTTGTCCCTGCTAAAGGCTGTTTGACTCTGGATGGGTTTTATAACCTCCTGTCGGTCATCTTGTCAAAGCAGTGATGCCAATAATGAACATGAAGGGCTCTGTCAGACATAAAGGAATGAACATCTGCAAAACATTGGCCTTCAGAGGCACTACTTACTAGGGCTCCCAGAGAGGAGCACTCATGGTATAGTGGGTTACACATCTGAGCTGTTAACCTCTGGATCAGCCGTTCAAGACCACCAGCAGCTCCTTGAGAGAAAGATAAACCTTTCGTACTTACAGCCTGGGAAACTCACAAGGGAAGTCCTAGGGTCAATGTGGGTCAAAATCGACTCCGTGGCAGTGAGTTTGGTTTGGGTAGTGTGGCAGTTATGTAATCTCCTGTCAACTCGCAAAGGGGTAGAGTCCAGCCTGTCAAGCAAGTTGCAGCTCGATGACCTCATTTGGAAGCACCAAGGAGAGAAAGAGCTCCCTGGAGGCCAGATGCACTCTCTGCTTGTCTCCCCTGCAAGGCATTCCTGTTGAGAAGCCGGATGGAGCCACACTGATGGACTCAGAGTCCTGGAGCTGGACGTAAAGACCCACGTCAATGCTGAAATGCTTCCTCTGCTGCCACTGGATCCACGGGACTTTCTAGCCACTGGTCTGTGATCTTCCTGCATCCAGTATCATTGCATGTGTTATGTGAGTCCAAAGAGGAATTTACAGACTGGTGTATCAGACACATCGGCTAATATTGAACTTATGGTTTTGATCTGGACTGAGCTGGGATAGTTTCTTAATATAAAATTACTTTTTATATAGAACTCTTTCTTATACACATATGAATGTCTACTAATTTGCTTCTCTAGCAACCCAGACTAACACAGGTGATGCAAACAGGTGATGCAAACAGCTAGCTCAGAACGTGGCACTTCAAGTCCACCCAGAGGTGCCTCAAAAGAAAAACATGACCAGAAACACCACCCACTGGAAAGCCCATGGAACTGAGTTCTAGCCCAGGTGGAGGGACTCCGTGGGTGGAATCGACATGGCAAAAAATCGCTGGCTACTACAGGTCACCCTGCGTCGTATGAATAGGAGTATATGATTACATATACATGAACTTGCATAATATTAATTATTCTCTATAAGTTAGAATAAGTTGGGTGTTGTGGAGGATTTTATGTCAACTTGAACCTGTGTGCAAGTAGGGGTGGAGTCCACCCTCTCAGTCAGGTCACAGTCTGATGAGTCCCCCTTGGGGGTGTGGCTCCTTTATAAGAGAGACATTGGGAACCCCTCTCTTTCTCTCTGGACCTTCTTTTTTTTCCTTGCTTGGACTTAGTACCTGCTTCCAGGGGCAGGTCCACAAAAGCTGTGGAGCCTGGAGGCTATCAGCACTCTTCCACGCCCCCACAGACCTTGGATCCACATGATTTTGCACCCACCGCCCTGTGCGCCCCACCCCCACCCCTCTGCTTCACCTCTCTGCCTCACCAGCTGTGTGAGTCTGAAGAGGGCTCCAGCTAACATCCGCTGGTCTTTCTTCTTGATGCCCCATGACTGCTTGGTATAAAGCTTGATGCCCTGTGGAGAGTCTCGGGTCCCGTTTGCTGCCACTTTGGTGGCAGTGACAGTGGCATCGTTGATGTCACAAGCTGTTCCACGGAGACCATCTGAAGCCAGAGGTCCGTGAAGCAGTGCTGTCCTCACCGCACACCCTGCTGTTGGGCCTGCTGACCAGTCCCAGTGGTCCATGCACACAGGAAGCCAGCGCTGTCCGCCCTGCACCGTCCCCATGGTTGGATATGCCACTGCGTCTCAGAAGCAGATCAGCCAGTCTCTCTCCCTGGTCCATCTCCATCTGGGAGCTCTGCTGAGACCTGCTAAGCATCATAGCAACTGATGGGTGGATGGTGACCCTGCTTTGTATAGCTCCCCCTCCCTCACTCTGCGTTTGCAGCACAAGGATATCACGAGCCCCTCAGACACTGCCACCCTGTCGATGCCCTGTCATCATGACCTGGAGGCTAGAACTGGCCCCAATGAGATTCTGAGATCGCAACTATTAACAGGAAGCGGATGAACCCCATCTTTCTGCTGAGGAACGGAAGGTGGTTTCGAACTGCTCACCTTGCAGATCGTGGTCCAACTCATAATCACTCTGCCACCAGCCTCCCTCCCCCAAGGCTGATCCAGTTCAATGTTCTGCCTTGTCCCTTGGGTTCTGCTTGGCCCTCTCCAGCAGAGGGAGCGGAAGGAGCTGACCGCTGACTGAAAGCCGGGCCCTCCAAGACCCTGCGCCCAGAGTTACCGTCCTCCTTGACCTCATCGCGAAGTCCCAGAGCAATGCCTGGGGAGTGAAGCCGCGATTGTGCGTCAAAGTTCCGAAGATGACATCCTCACGGCTGGAGAGGACTTCCCGTGGGCGTCGGGGATGTGGAGGAGCAAAGGTTATGGGCACTTCATGCCCACGCTGCCACCTGCCTCCTGTATTGATCAGAGGCGAGGGTGTCTGATGGGACTGTTCCCCTGGGTGTCCACCCCATGGAGTCTCTGGGAGTTGAATCTACTCAATGACCCTCAACACACATGTGCAGATATTAGAACAGACATGGACATTCAAGTGTTTCATGGAAGGGCCGGGTCCATGGATGATTACCCTGATGACTGAACACAGAGCTCCCCAGGGGTGCTGAGATGGGAATAGCCTACTGTGGACCATGGGAAGGGCAGTGGCAGCACCTACTGCCCCAGGTGAAGACTAGATTTCCAGACCACCTGGCACTTCCAGACTACAGTCCTGTGGCTCTCTTACAAGCAGGTTCCACTTTGGGGACCTGTAGGACTGGGTGACTTTGACCCCGAGTGACTGTGGTGACACCCAGCATGCTCCCTGCAGCATCCTACCTGGCTGGTCTCTCTGGTCATGTGACCTTGCTGTCTGACCCAAGGAGAATGGTTCAGCCCTCCCCCCACCCCCGTTCTCTGTTATCGTCATTCCCCCAGTTAATACCAAGACCCCCTTAACCTCTTTAGAGGGAATGGGGAATGGAACGGATCCTATAGGGGAATGTGTGTGTCCTAGGATTTAACGGTGCTGGAACCTTTTTTTGTGTGAGGTGAAAGAGAGAGAGGGAGAAGAAGTGCTTTTCTTTTTGTAGGTAATAGTAATCATTGGGTTCTATGTCTGTTTGGGTGAGCCAGAATTCTCGCAGGATGTGAGATCAATTCCTTGATGGCGGGTTCTGTGAAGCAGCCAAGCAGTGGTGGGGAGACTGGGGTAGAACGCTGCCTCCTTCATCTGGTCACGCTCAAACCGTAGTTCACTTGCTGCCATCAAGTCATCGCTGGCTCATTAACCACCCCACCCCATCCCCCCAAAAGTTTCCAAGGCAGCGATTGTTGACAGTAGAAAGTCTAGTCTCTTGGTGGTTTGAGTGCTGACCCAAGGCGTACCCAAACCAGATACAATGGAGGGGGGTCTCATTCAGGTGTGGCCCCCTCTTAGGATAGACCGACCGTGTGTAGAAACTAGCTCACTTCTATTGATGGATCCAGATCCCGCCTCTGTGACGGCACCTGCAAATCCCAGGAGCCAGCTGAGCCCTGCCGACCTTGGATTCATTCAGCCCGGCATTCACCAGCCTCTGGCCTTCCTGTTCATCAGCCCCCACAGCTCCTGGAGCCAAGGGGAGCCTCCAGCTGACAGCCAACCCCCAGACCTTGAACCAGACCTGCACACAAGGGTGTGAGCTGTTTCTTGGTAGAAAGATCTTACAGCAGTCACACACACACACACACACACACACACATCCCTGCATCAGCTTCTGTACAGAGCCTGGCCAAACACAGTGGTAACAGTCAGCAGAACAATCCCACCATCCTCATTACCACCCAGTCCCCTTTGAGTGACTCGGCGTGACACTCCAGACAGCTGAGCTGTGCGTCCTGAGTCTGACAATCTCCTGGGAGCAGGAAGCCTCTTTCTCCTGCAGAGTGACGGCTGACCTTGGGGGTCACGGCCAAGCAGACCCCTGAGTAAGGGGGAGGGTTAAGTTGTTTGTTCTCTCTAAAGAAGGCTTAGGTTCCGCATGGCTGAGCCCACTTCACAAAGGTTTGAGCGAAAGCTGAGTCAAGGTTCACAAAGTGCCATACGCGTAGGAGTCCCGGGGGTTCCGTGGTGAAGGGCGCGCGTGTGTGCCTGAGTGCTTTTGTGGGCTGGCTAGGCCAGCGGTTGACAGGGCGACCCCACTAGCCGGTCTGCAAGGAGCCCTTACAGTGACTCTTGACAAGGTCGGTCGGGTCGTTGGAAACCAGCAGCCCGCTCTGCAGGAGAAAGACGAGCTGTCCGCTCTGAGTGACAGTCCCAGAAGCTCACAGGGCAGCCTCGACCTGTGGCTGAAGGCAGGCCATGAGCGCACTCGCCGCCCGCCCGCCCGCAGCAGGGATTTAGAGCCGTTCTGCAGCAGAACGTGGAGGCGTCCGCCTGTCAGAGTTCGCACTCCTGGCCGCTCTGTGGGCAGCGCCGCCTCGCAGGTTGCTTCGCGTCCCAATCGGCTGGACAGCCAGGTGCGTTTTTGCCCTTTTGCTGTGGTTTTGCATCGTCTCGGCATGCAGCCATTGGAGCGTCGTACAGTGCTATGCACAGCACCCGCCACAAGAGGGAGCAACGTAGAACCAACAGGTAGCTGCAAGGATGCAAGGATGATCTTGAAGGGACAAGGAGGTAGAACCTCCTTGGTGGGAAAGGAGGCTCTCTGGATGACAGCTTTCAGGCCCCAATGCTCCACTGGACCCCCGCGCCCTGACAGCCCTGTGCTGGAAGGAGGACTGCTGTGGATGATTCTGTCCTCTTCCTTGGAGGTCAGCTGAATCGGAATGGGCTGGGGGAGCTGCTGGACTTAGGCAGTTGTTACCCTGGATTCAGGGTAACAGACCAACCGTAGGTGTGTGCAGCAGTGATCGCCCGGCGCTTGTGGACAGACACCGGAAGCCCTCGTTTGTCTGCCTGAGCAAGACATGCCTTCTCATTCATTATGTGTGGCAAAACAAGCACTAAATCAGCAAGTTGAAATCCGAAGGCACCACCCTTGAGTTGATCCAGACACACAGCAGCCCTGCAGGACCGACTAAGAACTGCCTTTGGGGGTTCCAAGGATATACACCTTTCCGGGAACAGGCTGCCTCATCTTTCTCCCGCAGGGTGGCTGGTGGTTTTGAACTGCTGACCTAGTGGTTGGCCGGCCAACGTGAAACTCACCTTTGCCGCCAGGATTCCTCCAAGTGAAAACAGCCCGTGGACAGCATCGCATGCGATTTCTTGCCTGTGTGTCCGAGAGGCACAGTGGCTGAGCACCGCACTGTTAAACTGAAGGTTGGTGGCTCAAACCCACCCAGGAGAGAAAGACTGGGGAATCGACACCCATAAAGCGAACCCTCTAGAAAAGTGGGGGGGCAGTTTTCCTCTGCCACACGAGTCTCGGGGCGGGAGGGGGGGAGCAATGCACAGGATGGCGGGCCACAACACAAGAGCATGCATTTTTAGTTAACTGTTAGTTGATAACAAAGACAATGGTGAGTTTACTAATATTAATTAGCAATCTTTTCTCAAATCCCTTCCAGCAAGATCACTTGAGAAACCTGTCCCGTCGCCAGCACCCATCAACCACCAAGCTGAGTGAAAAATGTTAAGAAATGTTAACCACGGGTCAGCAGTTCGGACCCTCCAGCTGCACCTTGGAGAAGGAGGAGACCTTGGATTCCAGAATCCATGTACAGGCTTGGAGACCCACCAGGGCGATTTGACTCTGTCCTCAAGGGACTGCGTAGTCGGGAAGACCTGATGGCAGTGAGCTTGGTTGGGAGAAAGGAGATGAGGTCCTGAGATCAACTCTCGGAACAAACTGATCTCCGGGCGTTTTTCTTTCCCTTTTGGAAAAGAGACCACTGTGCCCAGCTGGACCTGTGGGAGCAAAGCGCCTGGCCCTGGACCGTGTCCCCAGGGTGCCTTCCTGCCCAGACACATCGAGCCACTAACCTTTAGGTCTGCCAAAGGTTACCTTGTTGACCCCGACACACAGGACCCTCTCTGAGAGGAGAACTGCCCACACTGACCCCATCCCTGAGTCTCAGTTCCCTGCGACGTGAAATGGGGGTAAAGACATCACTTTACAAGGTGGCTTTTGAGACTACACACATACCCCCCCACACACATACACGCATATACACACATACATGTGCACACACACACACACCTCACACCTGCATGTACACATGCACACTCACACATACACGCATGCACACATATATGCACACATACATGTGCCTGCATACACATGCACACACATACATATGCATACACACATACACACACAAATACATGTATGATGCCCCATACAACGACTGGTAGGTGCTCAGTAAACATGGATTTCCCTGCCATCCCCTGCAGCAAGTTTGGAAGAATACCTGTTTCAGAATCAAATGGGCTCCAAGTTCAAATGCTGGTCCTGCCAAGGACGACCTGTGACCTTGTTCATGTTACTCATTCTCCAGGGACATTGTGCTCTCAAGGCAAGACGGAGATGCTAGTGCTGTGTGTGTGTGCGTATGTGTGTGCATACTTTTCTTCCTACGCCGCTCTTGCTGGATGCTATGGGGTCAATTCCAAGTTTGGGAGTCTCAGAGACCCTGTGTCCAACAAAATTAACCCCCACCCGGTCCAGCCTGATCCTCACGATGATTTTTACAATCGAGCCCATCGCTGCAGACCCTGTGGCCCTCCAGCTCCTGGAGAGCCTTCCTCTTTGCCGCTGCCCCTTGACTTCACCAAGCACGCTGTCCTTCTCCAGGGACTGGCCTCTCCTGACCGCGTGTCCAAAGCACATGAGATGAAGTCTTGCCATCCTTGTCTCTAAGGAGCCCTCTGGAAGTCCTTCTTCTGAGACAGGCTTGTCAGGGTTTTCTTGACAACCCATGCTACCTTGAGTCTTCCTCCCCAGGACCGTAATTAACTGCACAGATTCCTCTTCAGCCTTGCTCCTGAGGAGGCGCGTGGAAACACCCTGAGGGGCCAGGTGTGCTCTACTCCTCAGAGCACCCACCTTTGCTTGTCACCTGCGGCTAGACATCACGGACAAAGAAGCTGCTGGTGTTCCTATGACACGTCTCCCTTGGTTGCTCTCAAAATCATGCTTTGCAGATGGATTTTTTTAAGACACAGATTTGTGACAGCCCTACATGGAGCCACTGGGGGCGCAGTCGGTAAGCACTGGTCTGCTAAGTGAAAGGTCAGTGGTTCAAACCCATGCACTGCTCTGTTGGAGAGCGCTGAGGGTGTCTGCTCCCGTAAAGATTTATGGCCCCAGAGACCCCATCTGGGGTCCCTGTGCATCTGCACTGATTCAACCGTAGTGGGTTTGATTTGGGTTTTGTGTCGAGTGGATGGTCTCTGGGTGCCATTTTCCCAGTCGCTGGCGATGGCTTCCTGTCTGTGAGTCACGATAGGGTGACTCTCACGATGTTTCCAACTTCCTTGTCATATGGTGGCACATATCATAGACTAGGGTCTAGGGTCCAAAGGTCACTTCTATGACTGGGGAAAACAGAAAATGGATCTGACTGGATTTGTTGGTCTGGAACAAACTGAAGAAACCAGTCACTGCCATCAAGTCCATTGTAAACCGGCAAGCTCGATGAGTTATACCTGCATGTCTAAATCTCAAATTCGATGATGCTAATGCCATTCATGAGGTTGTACACCCACCAGTACCATCCATCCTCAAAAGTTTTTCAGCCCCCTGTGAGTTAATCAAGGATACTTAGTCCATGCTGCGCTGCTAACCACAAGGTCCCTGGTTCAACCCCACCAGCCTCTCTGAGGGAGAAAGATGAGGCTGTCTGCTTCCCTACAGGCTTAGAGCCTCAGAAAAAGCTTTTGCTGGACTGCTAAGAGTCAGGATAGACTCAGTGGCAGAGGGTGAGCTAAGCGCTTGACTGCTAACCCAAGGCAGTTCAAACCCACCAGCTGCTCCAGAGGAGAACGGCGAGGCTGTCTGCTCTTGTAAAGGTGAAGAGTCACCGAGACCCTAGCCATCATTTCTAGCCTGTCTAACACAGGGTCGCTGTGAGGTGGCTTTGAGTTGATGGCATGGGCTCTTTGTTTGGCTTTTTACTTATTCTAAGCAGAAACTAGACGTATCCCAATGGCGCAGCGGCTAAGCGCTGCTAAACAAAAGGCCAGTGGCTAGAATCCACCAGCTGCTTCTCAGGAGGAAGAGGAGGCTTCTATGAAGATGTGAACCTCAGAAACTATAGGGCAGCTCCGCCCTGTCCCTGCAAGCTGGGGCCATCTTGACAGCAAAGGATGCTGGGGTAAACAGAAACTCAGTCCCTCATGAGTAGTTAATCACTTCCACTTACTTCTGCCCCTGGGAACCACCAATGAAATGCATTTCTGAGCGTTTTCCTGGGGTGGTTCCACGCTGTCCTACAAAGTTGGCATCAACTACCAGGCACACGAAACAACAGCAGCAGCACTTTCCTGGTCTCAGCATGCCCCCTCGTTCTGAAGCCTCCAGGGGAAGCTTCCCTGCACCCGGTACAGAGCCTAATCACTCTCTCGTCAACAATGGATGATCAAGGAGACACCGAACAAGGTCAGAGTGGAGATCACCGAGGTCCTTCGTTTGTTCTTTGAACAGCTCCTGCCTTAAAAGCAAAGCTGTATCCACAGGGACACAGGGATTCAACCCCCCCCCCCCCAAAAAAAAAACCACAGGCTTGGGGAACCCGCCAAACAGCCACATGAACTTCATCAAGACATGAGTGGCACTCTCCTTTCCAGACACGTTTGTGGGCGGTGGCATGCCTGCCTGCAGTCCTGGAGGTAGACTCCGGTCTTTGAGGCTGGAAATGCCCTTCAAAGTTTCCATCGGCCCTGAACTAGGTCTGATGTGATAACACCCAGGAAAGGGGCAGGCTGCAGGGACAGGCCATTCTATTTTGTACCGTGAGCGTCGCGAGGTGGCTGGTGTTGAATACTAATTAGCTGGCCCTTCCCTTTCCAAACGAAGAGCTGTGATGCGTATTGCTGGCACTGATGCAGAACTCAGGATGTGTGAACAGAATGCACTCGGTCACAATTTTTGGAGCTCCTAGTCGTTTTCTGGATCTCCCGGGCTTGCTGGACAGGCAGGTGAGGCAGACCACCACTGCCATTGGGAAGGCCTCACTGGTTAGGAAGCTGGCCAGGGAGGACAGGAGAGACCCAATATAAGTGCTGAGACTCATTCCAGAAACATCCAGGCCTTTCCTGAATATCACATTCCCCGTCCTTAGAGATTTTAGGAGTCTTCCAGTCTTCGCTTTGCCTAGACAGAGGCCTGGCGCCAACTTCCCTGGCTTCTCTGTGTCTCTGTGACTCCAGTCTTACTGATTTCTTTCCTACTATTTACTGAGCTAGATGCCAAGCACTGATTTCGGTTCCAGACTTGGCATTGAATGAAAGGAAGCATGCAAACATACCTGCCCTCTAGAGGATCGACAATCAAGGGAATGCGTCAGTAACTAGGAATCTGAGTTTAGACTTCAAGCGGTGAGCAATGTGGCTTAAATCTATAACTATATCCTCAACCACTGCAGATTTAACTTGCTCACAACCATCTAGCCAGTTCCAGCCCACAGCAACCCTCTGGGGTGGGGCAGGACGGTGCCTATAGTTTCTGACCTGTCACTCTTGGTGGGAGGAGAGGGCCTCATCTCTCTGCAGCAGAGGGGCTGGTGGTTTCGAACTGCAGACTCGATGCATCAAATCTAGGAAGCTAACAGGATGCCCAGAGTTATGAGATAGATAGAATCAGTCTCCACATAGGAAGGAAGCCCCCCTTCAAGACGCAGTTTGTGAGATTGTGAGGCGATGGAAAGCCTGTCTAAGTAGGGGAATGACTCCCTGGGTGAACATTCACTGCACGGCGTGCACTCGAGAAGTTGTCCCTGGGTACTCTCCTAGCAAATCCTCTCTAAATCGTGGGCCTTTGAGACTGGGGGGAACCACCTGCTGTCAATAGGGGAATCCTCAAGTCTCCTAGAGGGCTGGGTTCATGCCTGTGGGCCCCCTGTGCCAAGGGAGAGCAGGATGACTTGGCTTCCAGATTGGAAGTCTTTCACAACCTGTGCTCGAGAGGAGAGGAAGAGGTATGGTGGCTTTGCCTGGGGCCATGTGATGGTCATACAACTTCATGTCAACTTGATAAAAGAATGAAGGAGTGGAGTTTAGCCCGTCAATCGGGTCCCAGCCTGATGATGCCTCCTTGTGGGTGTGGCCTTCTCATGGGGGTTCTGGGAATTTCCTCTCTTTTTCTCCTGGGAGGCAGACACCTCTCTCTCTCTCTCTCTCTCTCTCTCTCTCTCTCTCTCTCTCTCTGCTTCACCCTCCTGTGGACAAGACACACAGAGCCACACTGATGGCAGCCAGAGCCCTGGAGATGCATCCACTGCCATGGGATCCACAAGACTCTTCACCCACCAGCCTGCGATCTTTCTGCCTTCAGCATCATTGCTAGTGATAGCAATGGGTCTGTGAGGAACTTATGGACTCGTATCAGACATATGGGACAATATTGGAATTATGGACTTGATCTGGGCTGGCCGGGGCGTTTTCTGTACATAAAACTACTCTTTGATATAAAGCTCTTTCTGAGACATATATGAGTGACTCTGGATTTGTTTCTCTAGTCAACCCAGAGTGACACAGGCTGTGATCAGAAAGGCCAGCGGTTCAAGACCACCAGCTGCTCCATAGGAGAAAGAGAGCATGTTCTACTCCTGTGAAGAGTCACTGTCTCAGAAACCCACAGGAGGGGTCCTGCAGGGTCACTGGGAGTGGGCATCGACCCCATGACAGTGGGAGAATGAACTGAGAGAAAGGGAAACGTCCGTGAGGGGTAGAGGGATGGCAGAGGCCTTACAGAGGTTGTGAGATTTGATCTTACTTGTGGGAAAAGATTTGAAACCAGAGCAGCTCTTATGCTTACCCTGGATTCTGTCGCATCTCAGCTGGGGGAACTTGGGGACACCAGGAACTGTTCATCAAAGGTTACATGAGACCTTTGGGGACAGCATGGCTCTCATACTTTCAGAGTCTCTACAGGCCAGGTGCCACAGCCACTCCACTTCCTTGTAGCTGGGAGAGTCTCTGCCGAGAGGAGGCTTGGTCTTCTTCTCACAGCCCACATGAGATTTGGCCACTGTCCCTTAAGCAGACTTCCCACGGCACCGAGCATTTCTCTAAGAGTCATGTGCAAACAGAGGCAGACACAAACAGGAGACATGGCAGCTGCACAAAAAGAAAACATAAAACAATGATGGCAGTAAACAGAACAAAACAAAAAAATTCCCTCCACCTAGATCTGAAGGCATATCGGCTTCACCTTTCATGGACTTCCCATAAGACTCATTATAGCTTTATTTACAAGGTAGGTGGAGCTTCTGTTTACAGCACACATTGGGCTGAGGGAGAACTCAATGTCTGTGGACATTTTTGTTCCCCAGCCTTGCCCGCAGGGCGGCTCCATCCTCTACAAAGTGCAGCCAGGATCGTATTTCAGAAATGCAAACGCAGTTCACACACACACACACACACACACACACACACACACACTCCTGTCTCCTTAGGAATCAGTGCTTAAAATTGTTCAAAGAGCCACACCATTTCTCCTGTGGGGTAAAGACCAAGCCCATCACCTCCTCTCTACCTCTGTCCTCTCATGCTGTCCCTTCCCCACACTCCCTGTCCTCAGGCCAGGCTGTGTTGAACGTCTCCTCGCTGCCTCGGCTCATCTTTCATCCTTAAGTGACTTTCCTCTCCCAGGTCACCCAGCAAACATCTCTTCCATCTTTCCTGACTCAACTGCACATCACCTTCTCCCTGGGGTCTTCTCTCATCTCCCCGCCCCACTGGCCTGGCCACTTTGCTCCTGTGCCTACCTAAGGCTTTCTGGCCTACCTGATACACTATTGCATGTATTTACTTACTTATCTACCTCTGTATAGATCAGAGGCCCCTTAAAAGTAGCAAGGGTGTCCTTTAATCCCTAAAACCTACCAGCACACTGTCACTCACTCATTTAACAGTCTTATCTTAAAGCTAATTAAAATGTATTTTATATTAATAAAAGTCATGGAACCCCTCCTTTCCACCACTTGTCTGTCAGGTGGTTGTAGCATGTGTGTGGCTAGGGCACTGGAAGCGAGGTTGCTGGTATTCTCAAATACAAGGAGGATTCTCACACAGCAGATCTTCCAAATGAAGAACACACTGTGAAGAAAGGATGGGCTGTCTACTGCAGAGGAATCAGCCCCTCAAAATCTCATGGCTAGCAATGCAAATGTTGTCAGACACTGGAAACTTCCTGAATAGCAGCAGAACGAGGTCAGAGACGGTGCCAGAAGATGCGCTCCTGAGGTCAGAAGGTGCCGAAACTATGACTGAGGAAGAGCTGCCTTCTCAACGTGGAGTCGATCCTCCTGACATAGATGGAAAAAAGCCTGCAGGACCTTCCTGTGCTGATGGAGCAGGACTAAGGATGAGGAGAAACAGCCACAGGCATCTGTTACTAACGGGAACTTGGGATGAACAAAGTGTGAATGTAGGAAAAGTGGAAGTTGTCAACGTAAAATGGAGCCATCAAGACCGGTGTCCTAGGCCTTCATGAGGTGAAATGGACCAGTGTTGGCCAATCTGAGTTAGAAAATCTCCCAGTTCACTCTGCCAGGAAGGTCAGGTTCAAGAGCAAGTCCGTTCTTGGTTTCTTGCACTGCATCCAGCAGCGGAGCAGCAGAGACTGTGCTCATTTGCGCCCGCATAGCTGACAATGTTTTGGGCCAACGGGACTCAATCCAGGAGGGTGCTTCTCACTGGCCCTTGCAGTTATTGAGTGATGTGAACATAGTGGGGCATGACTAGAGTAGGGGGACACCTTCTGGTTCATGTTCTAAGTGAGGAGGGGGATGCCCCCCCCCCTTTCTTCCCTTCTTCTTCCTGGTTTAGATGGTGTGTTAGGGTAGATGAGCGAAACAAAGCCATAAACAGGAATATATATATAAGACAGAGATTTATATAAAGAGTAATTGTACATAAAGAAAACATCCAAGTCCAGTACAGATCAAGTCCCTAAGTCTGACATTAGTCCATATATCTGATACCAATCTATAAAGTCCTCTGTAGACTCATAAAACACATGCAATGATGCCGAATACAGGAAGATCATAGGCCAATGGGTGGGAAGTCTTATGAATCCAGTAATCAGTAGTACTGTAAGCCTCTCAGCACTGGCAGGGGTCTCCACGCAGCTTCTCTAGCTCTGGATACTAGCATAGTTCCATGTGTCTTGTCAGCTGCAATGTCTTCCAGGGAGTGAGCGTATGTCCTGCCTCCAGTGTGCTATTTATCTCCTTAGAGCCTCCAAATGAGGTCATCAAGCTGCCCCCTGATTGACAGGCTACTCTCCACGCCTTCAATCTTAATACTCTCAAATTGACACTAGATGATGTAACTACCATAGAGAGAGACACAATGGCGGGAGCTGGAAGAGCCCTTTGGGATCATGAGAGAAAACAAGATCCCCCCAGGGTGTCAGAACACATTAGAAGCAGGTTGGTGTTCCATTTGTCATCAAAGCTCCCTGCCATTCTTGAGTTTCCTCTTCTGAAGAAGGACCACTGAATGAGCCAGTGTGCTTGGAGGTCTCTTTCCTACAGCGGTCAATCCTATTCCTTGCTGACAGAAAAGGTGGCACTTGCCTAACAAGAAGAACAACATGGCGCACAGAATATGAGAGGCAGGGACTGTGCCATCCACAGTCTAACAAGAACAGCGCGAAGAAATAGCATAGCAGCTTCCCACAATCAGCAGATAGGCTGAGGGGCTCATGCTGCCTGGGAAGGTTGTGTTTCAGATGGTGGGTTCAGGCATCTCTTCTTCATCCCTCTGGCTAGCTTTCTCCTGAACACACGGACCCTAAGCTCCTTCAACTCTCCTTCCTAATTCTCCTCCCTCCTTGTCTCTTCCCAAGCTGAAGTGCTAATTGGGGTCCTCCTTAGCTCATCCCTCGGCCATGGTACTAGTTAGTGAGCTGGCCTCCCCCCGCCACCCCACCCCCGCCATCTTTCCCCAGAGTTGTTGCCATGGCAATCCTCCCCGGGCACCGTGCAGATGACAACCTTCCATAGGTCCCGATTACCATCAGATAAAATGTCAAACTCCTTAAGTTAGCCCCATGCTCTGATCCATCCCACCTCTCACCTCCCCTGCCCCTGGCCTTTCTCACCTCTACCTTCTCATTATTCGAAGACACAGGTCACAGCCACTTCTGATCTCCAGTCTCCTCTGAAGCTCATCCCTCTTCCTGGAATGTCTTCTTGATTCCCAGTCATCGCTTAGTAAACCGCCCCCCCCTTCTTTCAAAGTTCACTAAGATATGTCTTCTTTTTGATCACACACACATACACACACACGAGTTCATGGGGAAATTCCATTCTCTGTCCATTCCATTTCTCCACCAACTTCTCGAAGGTCACCTCCTATATAGGGTTCATGTCCTACAAAAGAAGGGGATTACCCTTCCTCTCTTTGTCTTCTGGCTGATTAGGCTGGAGGCATGATGGCAGGAGCTGGAGCAGCCGTTTGGTATCATGGGGTAAAGCAAGACCACAAGGGTGTCAGAACACACTAGTAACAGGTGAGTTTCTATTCACACGCAAGCCAAGCAAGGCTGCCAACCAGAAGGTCAGCAGTTTGCTCCGTAGAGAAGTTGCAGCCCTCCTGTAGAGAAGGAGCATCTGGGGAAGCCACCGGGGCGCTCGATGCTGTACTGTGGGGTCACTCAGAGTCAAAATGAGTCCATGGCAGTGACTCTGGTTTGGGGTTACGTGTGTGTACACACCCCATCTACAAATGACAAGGGAACCAGAAAGGTGCAGAGGTTGGCTGGATGTTGTGAGAGCCCAAGAACCTTGAGGATGGTCAGAGGTGGAAGGGGCAGGCGGATCTATCAACAAAGTTTCCAGAGAGAGGCTTGTGGCCAAGCCCCGCAGTTCAGACTTGTGACCTCCAGACTGTGAGACAACATATTTCTGTGGTTTAAAGTTCCCCCATATGTGATGCTTTGGGGTAGCTCTAGGACACGAACCCAGAGTCCACGGGGTATGTGGACACACAGCACAGTGACCAAGGCAGAGAGCACCAGCGGCCACTTAGCTACCCTTCTTGGCTCTGGCTATGACACTCTGGCAGTGGCTACCAACAGACAGCCATTCTGCAGGACCGTGTGGAGAGGCCAGATCAGGGTTTGGGGGCTGAAATCGCTACGAAGCTGATCCCAAAGTCTCTTCTCCTGCAGAGTGCCTGGTGGGTTCAAACTGCTGCCTTTCTGGGAGCAGCCAGGTGATTAACCTTGTGCCAACAAGGCCTCACACCATTCGGTTAGCATCCCAGATGCCGTGGAGTCCGTTCTGGCCCACAGAACCCAGCAGAACAGAGTGGAGCTGCCTCTCCAGGTTCTCAGGGATGTCAATCTTCACAGAAGCAGCGAGAATCCTGTTTCCCCTGAGTATCCAAGCTACGTCATTTTCATTCAAAAGGAGGAGACATACACGTACCTCCCTTGCAGCTAGGCTTGGCCACATCACTACACAATGGAGCAGAGGGGGTGGGGACAAAGGTTTCTCCTTGTCCCCTTCCTGTCCCTGGAATGAGGCCTCATGGACTTTGCAGATGGGGCAGCACCGGAGAGAGAGCAGTGTGGTAAGAGAAGCAGCTTTGTTCTGGGCAGGTGACACGTGAGCCAAAGTGACTTCTTTAAGCCATTGCTCGTGAACCTCTTGCATCCTTCCAACCCCACCGTGGGCTTTGTCCTCGTGGCATGCGTCAGGCAAGCACAGTCGCCCTTTGTGCTAGCCGAGCCACCTGGAGGAGACAGCTTTCTCGGGAGCTTCCATCCCCTCATCTGTCAGGTGTCCCGAGGTGGGGCAGAGGGTGAATACTCCACGACTAGCCTAAGGATTGGTGGTTTCAAGCCACCCACCTGCAGTCTGTTTCCCCAGGTCCTCCAACTGCCTGGAGAAACCAGTGTAGCAAGTCTGCTCATGGAGAGTGTGGTGACCTTGAGTTAAAGTCCGTCGACTGACGGCAACCACAAGGCTAGAGATAAGGCGCAGAACACCTCTGTGACGAGGCCAAGGCCGTGAGGAGAAAAGGCAGTCCCAGGGAATACACAGGGAGCTCCACACCTGTCCAGCACGGCTCTAACAAGCCAGCTCGCGTTGTCTTTTGACATTACCTGTGCTGGGATCTCTCCAGCCTGCTGCTGCTGCTGTTCCTGAAATAGATTGCAGGATGAGCTCATCCTCCCAGGGTTAGAGAACTGACTACACACATGTTTCTCTGCCATCCCCCTCCCCCATGTGCCACATGCCCAAGGATGGCTGGGCTCATCTGGGCACGAGCAGAAGGGGATGCCACACTCCTGTAATCAGGAGTTCCAGGAAGGAATCCAATGATCATTCAGCAATCCTCCTTGACCTGGAAGGTGGGTGGCACCCTACACATGGCATAGAGTGCAGCCTCTGACTTGCGGTCAGAGCTCCTTGTGCACAAGGTGAAAAGTAGGGTTTGCAATGGATTCACGGGGATTCCGGGAGAGTCATGGGGTTTCGCAGCTTGCAAGCCCTAATCTACAGCCAGGGGAGGGTCTTGGGTGGCATCAGGGTGAAAACAGGAGGATTGTGAGGCTCAGAGAGGTCACGCAGACCGGGCGTTGGCCCCCTGCCTTTGCTGACACCTGGGTTCTTGCTGCTGTGGCCTGACTCTGTCTGAAGCAGAAGGAGCATTTGCCCAGGCCTGCAGTGGGATATCCCCACCACCATCGCTCCAGCCCTTGTGATGTGCCCTCCACTCATCATCCAGCGCTCCGTCACACAGAGGCCTTTACTGTTTCATAAGGTTTTCACTGGCTGATTTTTGCCCCTCCCCCCAATTTTTTTTCACCAGGCCTTTCTTTCTAGTCTCTCTTCATCTGGATGCGCCTCTGGAACCTTTCCACTGGGTAACTCTGCTGATATTTGAAATGCAGATGAAATCGTTTCCACTGTCATCACAACATGGGCACCACACATCGCAGCAAACAGGGCCTGGGCTTCCACTCTGGGGCTGGAATGACGTGTGTTTCCGATACAGGGATCTCACTCAAGGTTTCTGTGGGAGGGAAAAGACCTTCATTATTAAGTAAGGTGACCAGACATCTCACTTCTGGCAGGACAGTCCCAATTTTAAACAATTTTTCTTGTGTCCCGCAGCATTTTTTAAAAAGTCCAGATTTTTGCAAAGAATGCACTATAAGCTAGGGAACGGTAGGAAAATGAGAAGGGAATATGCCCCCTCTACCTTGCCCCCCCTCCCCCACATGGTGTCCCACTTTACCAATGTTAAAATCTGATCACTTTATTATTGAGTTAATCCAATAAAGAAATGTCAAAGTCGTTGGAATGTTGAAGACCCCTCGGTGGTGGTGGTAGTGGAGGTGATGGTGATGATGGAGATGGTGATAGTGGTGCTGGCGGTGGAGGTGGTGGAGGTGGTGAAGGTGATGTCAGACTGTCCTTGCTTCTCCATTGTGAGTTCTTGGGCACATTACCTTATCTCTCAGAACCTCCCTTCCTCCACCTGCCAAAGGGAAAAGATGCCTGTCAATTCAGAGGGTGGTGTTGCTGTCAGCATTCCAGGAGACTTGGTGAGCAACAGCTAAACTGCACAGTTAGGCAGTTCAAACCAACTAGGCGCTTCCTCTCCAGGCAGAAGATGAGGCTGTGTGCTCCCATAAAGATGCGCAGTCTTGGAAGTCAGTCGTGTCAGACCCTGTCCTGGGGAATGGCCTTCATAGCAAAGGACGTGGTTTCAGTTCCATCATTTCTCTCTGGAGATCTGTGAGCTGGCTTAGCTCTCCCGCTTGGCAGGATGCACCTTGAAGAAACAAAACAAAACCAAAACAAAGCAGACTGCACTGTAAAAGATGAACCCAAACAGGACTTCTCACAATAACTCTTTAATAATAAGACATTTGCCAATCTGTCATCCCCATCCCAGAGCTACTAAATCAAATTTCTGGAAATGGGGCTGGGACCTCTGAACCTACTATACTGGAAAGACGTGACCAATGGAATACTACTCCTAACTTAACTAGTAAAGTCTGAGGATAGCTGCATCATCCGCCAGCGTGACGCCATCACACCCCCTCTACAAACACCAGGAGAGGGTCTATGAAAGCTGCTATCACAAAAGACCAGCAACTGGGAACCTTATAAGCACAGGAATATGGTGAGAATTAAGCAACAATGGGATATGTCCATGGACTTACTCACATCCCCTCCTAAGTCTCTAGGCAGCATGCTTCCTCAGTTCACCCGGGCTCTGGTAACCGTAGGCATTTCTTGTCACAGATGTTTTGCTGATAACAGGAAGCAGATACAAAAGAGCATTAACTGTATGATTTCATTGATACAAACCCAACATACCAAATGAAACCCACTGCCACAGAATCAATTCCAAATCATGGCCACCCGACAGGACAGAAGACAATGGTCGCTCTGGATTCGAATGTCACTTACAGAGACATATCTATCGAGTCTCAAGCAGGATGAAAACAAAGTGAAGCCACTTGATCCAGATGAGGGAGACCAGTGGCATGAGACCATCATGGTAGACAAGGATTGACAGAGAGCCATTGGTGTTTTAGGATGTGGGCAAGCATCCTTGACTATTAGGGCATCTTCCCTGGGCTGCTTTCCTCAGCTTCCTCTCCCTCTGTGTCTCTTCTCTTTCACAGGGACACCACTCAGATTGGATTAGAACCGCTCCTATTCCAACATGACCTCGTGTTCATGGATAAGCTCTTCAAAGGCCCCGTTTCCAAGCCAGGCCACATGTACCGTTATCAGGGGCGAGGACTTCGATGCATCTCTTTAATGGCAACAAGCCAATCCTTAACACTTGCTATTTGCAGAGGTCAGAAGTGGGTAGACACATCGACTGAGAGAGAGAGAGAGAGAGAGAGAATCAGAGAACCTTTCAAGGGGAAGAGAAGGTCCCATATCCTGATCTTGGTGGTGGGTACATAGGCAGGGGGTCGGGGGGACTCACACCCATCAAGTCGATTCTGACTCATTGAGATCATGCAGGACAGAGTAGGATTGTCCCCGTGGGTTTCTGAGACTACATCTTTAGGGGCGCAGACAGCCTCATCATTTTCCTGTGGAGTGATGGGTGCCTTCCAACTGCCGACATTGAAGTTAGCTACCCAAGCTCCTCTGTGGTGACATGGAATATACCCAAAATCCAAACCCACTGCCACTGAGTGACAATGCACAGTGACCCTGGATGACTGTCTGTGGAGGCTGAGGCTGCTACAGGAGCCTCAGCCTTCCCTGTCTCCCTCACCTGGTGGGTTTGAACTGAAGATCTTGCGATTGGCAATCCAATGCGTCCTTAACAGTATCACCCAGCTCCTTACAAGGAACCTGTTCGTGTAAGCTTATACAACTCCTTAACACTCACAGCCAGAAGTCCAGTCTTACCCACAGGGACCCCACAGGACAGAGCAAAGCCCACTGCTCCACCAGGCTGCCCATTTCCAGAGGCCCTATGGGGGCAGAGTGGATAACAGTGGAATTGCTAACTGCAAGGTCAGCAACTCAAAGCCACCTGCCACTCCACAGGAGAAAGCTGAGGCTTTCAATTCCCTGGAACATGCATGACCTTGCTGCAAAGGTTAGCGCCACACTGTCCTAGAGGGTCACTCTAAATAGGAATTGGCCCAATGGCAGTGGTTTGACTTTGGGGTTTGGTCCGGTCTCTATGTCGTCATCTTTCTAAGGGAATTACACTACCATTAAAAAAAAAAAAACAACACCAGGAGTTAAAAATAGATGATATTTGATGATGTCAAGAATGCATCGGACTAAAACCTAGCTGTGGTTAAACTTCCTTCTGCCCTCTAACCCTCAAGAGCTGGGTCTGGGGACATAACAACTGATCTCTCCAGCCCAAGGCTGCTGTTGGCCCACGACTCTCCCACATGTGGCAAGTGCCCCATTCTGTCACTCTAACAGCTTCCTTAAAGAGGCTGAAGGGCAGCAATCGCCCCAGGTCCAAGCAACTGGAAGCAGACGGATGTTCCTCATTTTCAAGCTCAGCACAATGTTTTCTAAATGCACTCACCATCTCTGCCCGAGAGGTTGTCAGAGATTATCATGTGCATCCATCTCTGAAATGGCCCTGCCCGAGACATCGAGGACATCGCATCAAATCAAAAGGCGCTGTGGCCAGGGAAGACAATTCCCAGCCATCTCAAGGGTCCTTCTTATTGGGAAGCATCAGTCTTTGGCTCCCTCTAAAACCTCAGTACGAAGGAATTGTCCAGCTGGATGACTGATGAGGGAGTCCCTTGCCTCTCAATTAATGTACCTCTATATGTTTCTATGTCTATGTTCTTGTTGAAATGACAAGAATACTTCAAAACATTCATGGGGTAATGGAATTAAAAGATATTCTATGTTGTTCCTTGAAAAAGAAACAAAAACACTAACTTTTAATTATGAATTAGATGGGGGTTTACATATCAGGGTATCATTTTTGCAGTCAACAACTTAAACAACTTGTCAACATTCCCCCTGGCTTGCCCTACTTCCACCCTGATGGTCCCCATCTCCCTCTTTTAAGATGTTAGCCTCGCCTCCACCCAAGACAACACCCATCTACCCTCTGCTGCTCTGTGTGAGCAAGACCAGGCTTCCTGCAGTCTCAGAAATTCATGATTCATGATATGCCTCCATGTGGCAAGCACATTTGTACATTTGTTACCATCATTTTCAAAACATTTTCTGTCACCATGAGCCCTTGGTAGCAGCTTCTCATTTTTTCCCTTCCCTCCCCATCCTCCCTCCCTCATGAACCCCTGATAATTCATAAATGACTATTTTCCATGTCTTACAGTGACCAGTGTCTCCCTTCACCCACTTTTCTGTTGTCCATCCCCCCGGGAGAGGGTTATAAATAGATCATTGTGATCGGTTCCCTCGTGCTCCCTCACGTTCCCTTCCCCCGCCTGGTATGGCTACTCTCAACATTGGTCCTGAGGGGTTTATCTGTCCTGGATTCCCTGTGCTTCTAGCTCTTTTCTGTACCTGGTTGACACATATTTTTGAAGTGCCCCTGGGGTACACAATAGAGCACACACCAATTCAACAATTTCTGCTCGTTTGATTCAGGGGCACTGGTTACATTCTTTAGTGGTGCAACCATCTTCAGCCGCCTTTGGTACGTGGTTCCTCCACCATTGCCATGAACTTACTGCCTCCTGTGCTTGGGTTCTGACCTTTGGAGGTGTCATTGCCAACAAAGATAACCCTTCAAGAGAACACAATGAAGCAAGGCAGACTTTCTTGACTAGTTCAATTATTGTTTGGTTCAAAGAAGACCTCAAGGGATAGTTTGGGTCCAAAAGTGGCATGGTAGTTATATAATCTCCTGTCAACTTGAGGATATTAAGAGGGCAGGGATGGAGTCTAGTCTGTCAGTCATCTCACAGCCTGACGATGCCTTCTGTGGGCATAGCTTTCTCGTGAGGATTCTAGGGACTTCCTCTCTTTCCCCCTAGTGGTGGGCCACATTCTCTCTCTGCTTCACCTTCCTGTTGAGGAGACACTCAGAGAGCTGGAGGCTCCGTGTGGAGACGCTAGCCAGCACTAAGATACTTGTACTGCCACTGGATCCACAAGACTTTCCATCCCCAGGCCTGTGATCTTCCTGCATTTGGCATCACTGTATGTGTGTGTGAGTCTGAAGAGGAATTTGTGGACTAGTATGGGACATATGGGATGATAATGGACTTAAGAACTTGGACTGGGGCTGAGTTGTTTTCTCAATATACAATTGCTCTTTGGTGTGAAGCTCTCTCTTACACTCATGTGAGTGTCTTTGGGTTTGTTACCCTAGCCAATCTGGACTAACACAGGTGGTCTCAGAGCAATGGTTTCAGGAGTTCCAGCATTCCAGATCATATAGATACCATGGGAATTTGAAATGCTGCTCTGTAATGCCTCCTTTGGATCAGGATTCTTCTGTAGTGTCTTTGGTCAAAAAGGTTCTGTAAAGGTAGCAGGGCACCATCCAGTGTTTCTGGTCTCAGGTTTGCCTCTCAGTGTTTATAACTAGCTCTTATTGAGGCCCTTGCTGAGTCCCCTCAGCCACCCAGGAAGTATATACTAGATCCAACTTTTCACAGATGAGGAAACGGTGGCTTAGAGAGAGTAAACTGGTAAGTAGCAGAGACAGGATCCAAAGTCAGCCCAACCTGCCCAAAGCTGAGTCATGGAATCATTTGGCTGGACCCCTTTCCAAGGCCAGCCAATTCCACCCTCCGGATAACTCTGGCATTCAGGAAGACATTTCCTTATACCAATCTGCCCTTCAAGGTTCCTAATTCCCAGGGGCTGCTCAACTCATCCGTTTTCCTTCATGTGAGAGCCCTTCAGATATTGGACAGCAACCTCCCATTTCCCCTCTTTTCCATGGACAGCACCTCACATTAAGTGCCCACCCACAGAGCTGGCCTGCAACTGGGGAGAGTCCCAGGATGTGGACTATCGCAGTGCAACAGGCACTCAGACACCCTGCCCTAGATGCCTCCTTCCACACTCTCAACTTCATGTCAGTCAGAACCACATGGCACGTGCAGAAGCTAGACCTCACCATGGGGCCACAGGTTCTCAGAAGCAAAACGTCCTGGAGTTCCAGGTACAGCAGGACCCCAGCAGCTACAGCAGCGCCACCCAGCTCCGACCTCCCTAGCTCTTTGTGTAGCTTCCATCCATCTTAGTTTGAATCTCTGTGGCACTCTGCCCAGGAAGCAGGTGTACGCGGCTTCTTCACCCAGTCTCTGGACCTCAGCAGAGTGGCCTCTTCCTGAAAGTTCCAGTCAAGCTGGATGAATGGATCCCACAGTATTGACTGAACTCAGCTTCTTGTGACTGGGTATCTTAGTGCCCCTGGGCTGCCTAATACTATATGGGAGGGAGCGGGCAAAGCTCTCCAGAATAGAATGTCTAAGAACTTGGAGGACAGGTATGAAGTATCAGGGTATTGGCAGGATCATGCAGAGTTGCTCTCTGTGCGCGCTCTAGAGGAAGATTCCTTCTTGTCTCTCTTAGCTCTGTAGCTCCTGGTGTTTCCTGTCATTCTTTGGCCTATGGATGATTCCTCATCCCATCTTTTTCCCCCTGAATGGGATTGTGGCTGCCTTCCTTCCCATACTGCCTTTCTCTTCTCATCAGATGCCAGCCGTCTGGGGCAAGCATCCACACTCCTCTGACGGAACATGTCATCACTCATTGACAATAACTGACAAGAAGACCACATGACCCTCCTTGGCCAAGCAAGATCACATTTAACAGGGCTGGGGTTAGAACTTCAATGTATTTGGGGGGAAGACGCATTCCAATTAATATCACCAGGAGAATATAGTCACAGATTTACAGGAGTAAGATCTAGACATCTTTGGGGGACTGTTCCAACCATCTCAGCTGGGTTGCTTCCTTGGAACCTGCTGATGGCCCACCATGAAGGAGGCAGAAATTCTCTGGCATCATGGTGAGAAACATTGAGAAGATTCGGATAGATGGGTGTGTGAAGGTTGGTTTTATGTTAACTTGGCTGAGCCAGGCTTCTCCCAAGATAGAATCGATCTCAGTGTGGTCAACTCCATGATGGGATCTTCTGTCAAGCAGCCACACCTCTGTGGGGAGAATAGACATGCTTCATCTGTACAGGGCCTTCATGTGATGGAGGGCTTTAGTACAACGCAGGCTCTCATTATGAGCTGACAGTGTGTGGAAGCTTGCTGACTCCTGCTACTGGGCGTGGGTCTTGCAGCGGGTTCATCAACCTCCTGGTCTGTTGCCTATGGTTTCTGGGAGCCATCAATGGGCTGCTAGCCATGGGTTCATTCAGGTGTTCTAGGATCCATTCAGTTTGGCATCCACCAGCCTCTGGTCTTCCTGCTTCCTAGAGAACCCAGCTCAACAGAGTGTCTTGAACAGATATGCTACCCAAGACCTGAGAACTCATCAGTGGGACTTGACTGGGGGGACCCTTTCTTCACAAAGACAAAAGAAGTCTCTGGGGGAGTGGGGGATTGTGCCATCTCTGTAAGCCCAACAGTGACGGAACAAGGTGGAGGATGTTGTCATGGACCTGGGTCAGCTAACATCAGTGGAGACAATGAGTTTCCTGAAGCAGCGACCAGGTAGGACCCTGAAATTCCAGAGGAAAAGTGGACCTCATTCTTCAAGTGACCCTATGTGGCAATTAGAGTGCTTCCACTCACTGGGATACTAATAGGTGCTAGTGACCTTGAAGGCAAGTTGGATGCCCAACATCTGGCATGTTGCTTAATATACATAAGGATATGAAAACTGAGACCAGGCCAGCAGAAGCCTGGCACCAGCCCTTCGGGAATCCTCCATAACCCTGGCAGACCTTAGTCAGACACACGTGACCTGATGAGGGAAGGGGAAGCCATAGAACATTTAGTGAACCTTTCTCCGTGCTATCCTCTAAGGGCTCTTGGACCCATGGCTGCAGTGGACAACCAGGGAGAGGGGGATCTGCAGATGTGCTGCAGGTGGTTGTCTAGAGAGGGACTACTTTGTCACTGTGGTGTTCTCTCTGTTAGGGTGAGCACATACGGAGGGCAGGTGGTCATGGAGGCCTGGTGCAGTGCCTCCTCCTGTGTCCAGAGGCCCTGCCACAGCTGCACCTTCTTAGTGGTTAACTGAACATTATCTCGGTTCCTTAATCCACAGAATGAAAGTCTTCCAGTGGGAAGGGTCAGGACACTGGGGCTGGTTCCTTCCCATGTCACCACCCAGATGCTCCTTCTTGTTTGTGTCCAAATTTTGTGTGTGTGTCTACTTTTATAAGCCTTAAGGAGTCTTGGTGGTGCAGTGGCTAAGTGTTTGTTTGCTAAGGGGAAGGTGGGCACTTCCAACCAGTCAGTCCATGTGGCAGTCTGCATCCATGAAGACTTACGACGTTGGAAACCTTCTCAGATCCTCAGGGTCACTGTGAGTCAGACAAAGTCGATTCAGTGGCTGTGCACTTGATTCTGGATATAAGTCTCTGTTTTCTGTGTGCATTGTAGCAATAGGCTCATGCATGTTCAGCCCTGGTGGGCAGGACTGATGCCCTGTCAAGTCCTACAGAGTAGAGAGGCCCAGTTGGGTTTCTAAGGCTGCAGTTCTCCACGAAAGAATACTGACGGCTGCCTCTTTCTGCCTCTGTGGTTCCGAGTCTGCTTGTTCTGAGCATGAGCTTCCTCAGACAAGGTGAATTCTCCCAGCCTCTATCAGATTTGGGAAGCATCGAGTCTGCCATTGGGAATGAGGTGTCTACCGTCCCAAGGCTTTGAAGGGTTGACTCAGCAGAGTCCATGGGGAAGGAGTTCTTCTGTGAGGTTCAGGTGCTGGGGGCCTCCAGCAATGTCCTTCCCTTCTCTGAACCACCAGATAGACCCAACAAGCTTTGGATTGCTTCGGTGCCAAAGATCTGGGGCTACTAGAAGTGCACCTGAGGGCCTGCCCTGGAAGAGAAGCCAGGACAAAGGCAATCCCCTGGTGTCTTCATCCTAAAAATCTTCTGCTTTTCAGTTCAATTAATGAGCATATTTGGTTTCTAAGATGGTCACTAAGCACCTCACTGAGTGGTTGAAAACAACAGAAATGTATTGTTTCAGAGTTCCAAAAGACTGAAGGCTCAAATCTGGGTGTTGTGTATGCCCTTCACTCTCACTCACTCACTCACTCACTGCTCCACCCAGGCCTCATGTAGCACGTAGAGGTTGTTCCTTGATACTCCTTGCATTGTAGAAGCATCCTATTCCAACCTCGCCCTCTATCTTCCCACAGAACCTTCTTCAGGACGCCATGGAGCCCGTGGGTGATGCTGACAATAAATGCACTCAGCTGAAAACCCAACGGTAGGAAGTCCCAGTCCACCCAGAGGTGCCCCGGAAGAAAGGCCTGGCAATCTGCTTCTGAGGAGCGTGACCCTGAAACCCTTCAGAATGCCGCTCTCGCTGAGGCACACGGGAGCCCCATGAGTTGGGATCTGCCGGAAGCCAAGCTTTTTTCTTCTCCTTCTTCTTTGTCAGTGACAGAGAGCAGGGCCCAGCCCACTCCAGGATGGTCTCCTAGGAGCTGCTTGCTGTTCTGATCAGGTATCCCTCAGTCTGTTCCGACCCCATGGACGTCAGAGTGAAACCCTGCCTCGCCCTGCTCCAGGCTTACCAGGGTTACATTTGAGCCCCTGGTTGCAGGCACTGGGTCAACCCATCTCATCCAGGGTCTTCCTCTTCTTGCTGACCCTCTCCATTACTCGGTGTGATATCCAACGAAGCACATCAGATAAAATCTTGCCATCCTCTCTTCTAAGGCGTCTTCTGACTGTGCTCCTTCAAAAAAAAAAAAGTGGGCTTGTTCTTCTGGAAGTTCATAGCACTTTCAATGTTCTTCACCAGCACCATAGCTCAAGGGCATCAATTCTTCTAGACTCCTCCTTATTCATTGTCCAATTTTCACACGCACCCCAAGTACCAAGGGTTGGGTCAGATGCAGCTGGGTCCTCACAGTGCCATCTTGGCTCTTAAACACATGAAAGAGCTCTTGTGCAGCAGGTGCACGACACCGATGCATACATTGTTGGATCCCTTGATCACTGCTTCCAGGAGCATTGACTATGGATCCAAACAAGATGAAATCCTCGATCACATTAATCTTTTCTCTGTTTTATCATGATGCTGCTTATTGGTCTAGTTATTAGAATTTCCATTTTCCTTATATTGAGTCATCCTCCGTAGGGAAGGTTGCAGTCTTTGATTTTTCACCAGCTTGTTCTTCAAGGTGTCAATAAACTCGCTTTCAATAAGCAAGCTTGTGTCACTGGCCTATCCCAGATTATTAACAAGTTTCCCTCCACTCCTAATGGCACCATCTTTTGCATAGAGCCTAGCTTCTCAAAGATGATAATCTCAATATAGAGATTGAATAGGTAAGGTGAAAATATACAACCCTGAGACACACCTTTCCTGGTTCTAAACCACTCCTTATCCCCTTGCTTAGTTCCATTCAAACAACTGTCCTTGGTCTGTGTGTAAGTTCTGCATGAACACAATGAAGGGTTCTGAATTCCCATTCTTCTCAAGTGTATGTATAGTTTGTGATGATATGCATAGTCCAATACCTTGGCATAGTTGATAAAAAGCAAGCAGATCTCTTTCTGGCATTCTCTGCTTTTAGTCAAGATCCATATCTGCCATCAGCAATGATGTCCTCCATGCCACATCCTCTTCTGAACATGACTTACTTCCTGGCTGCTCCCTGGCAATGTCCTCTTGCAACCATTGTTGAGTTGCCATGAGCACAATTATCTTCAAAAGAAAAGAGTGGCCTGAAAGAATCTTCCTAGACCCTCTATGCAAACAAGACTACATCCACAAATACCAGGACATAGGATCCGACATAACATTTGGGAGAACAAAGGCGATTGATGACAAGGGAAATTCAGTGTTTACAGATGTGGTGGCTGAGAGAGCAGGGTTCCATCAATGGGAGAAGTCCCCCACCCCTTACCCCTACAATCACCGATGTTGGGATGGCCCTTTGACCCTAGCTGGGGAAACAGGTTCAAGCTATGAGGAGCAGAGGTGGGGCGAAGCCCCTCCGGCTGGCAGAAGAGGCCTCCTCAGATGGAGAGGATCTCACACCCCCACCCCAGCTCAGATGGGGGAGCTCCATGGACATAGGGAGCGTTCGCCTCCTCCCCAGGATCCCTAGTAAGAGCTCACCCCAGACCCAGAGTCCCAAGACCTCAAAGCAGAGCCTCTCTTGGAGTCTGCAGAGGGCACAAGATGCTTGTGTCTGAGAAGCCCCCCTCCACCCCTCCTTGTCGTTGCTGGTTGGGCAGAGTGGGCATTGAAGAAGTCAAAAATGTGGAGGGCGTTGAGGTGAGACCTGCAACCTTCAGACAGCACTCGTTTGCCCTCTGGAGCCCTGGCCCAGGTTTCCTTGTCTCCCGCCTCCTTCCTGGCAGTCACGGGGCCTGCCATACCTCTCCCCAACCCCACCCATTGCCCTGCTGCCCTGTGCCTCCACCCCCTCTCAGGACGCAGAAGACAGCAGAACAGGATTCTCTCCCATGTATAATTCAGTCCGTGCTTCCCTTTCTATTTTTAATGTCCTTCGTGTCACACCCGCGGTTCCCCCACCAGCTATTTTTAGCCTCACTGCTTCCAGCTGACCGAGAAACAAAGGCCCCGAGGCACCTTGACAGTGACAAGTGGCCGTTCTAGTGATGAAAATAGAAAGGCTAATTTTCTTCCTGCGATGAAAAAAAAAAGAGCAACCCCCAAAGTATCTATAGTTGCACAGTTGCTGGGGTTTGAGTGGAATGGATAATTTGGACCTACAGACTGCTGTGCACAGACAGGCTATCCACCGGCATGTACACACACACACACACACACACACACACACACACACAAGCTCTCTCCCTTTGTCCCAGATCAAATGTGTCCTCCTGTCTGAAGCTCTCGCTAGTTCTCCCCGGGTTCCTGCCACGCCCCCCTCCCTATGGGAATGCCAACCACCCCTCAAGCGCAGACACCACACCACCCTCCACCCCCACCTCCAGCCACCCACCCCCCTTGCATTCAGACTGATCCCAACTCAGCTGCGGGGTCTATGTTTTCTACCTGAGAGACTAAGTCAGCAAATGTCGATTCAGATCCAGTCTGTTTGGGGTGGCCATGGAAAGGCTTAGAAGCAGATCCAAGCAGAACCAATCCAAAGCCTAGGTCCAAACCATCACCCTTTCCCCCGTCAGCCCAGAGAACCAACCCCACTGCAGGGCAGTCACTGCTGGCTCACTGTGAGCCCGGAGGACAAAGGAGCCTCTGAGGAAACTGTCTCTTCTGTCTCCCCAGGGACGGCTGGTGGGTTTGAACTGCCGACCTTTTGGGTTAGTGGTAGGTAACAACTCGGTGGCCAAGCACAGGCCATGTGTGTCCCACAGCAACCCTTTTCTCTCTAGCCAGCACCTCCAGAACTCCAGGCTTCCCAGGCATGGCCAGGTTTTGTGATGCTCCAGGCTGAGTGCCCCCGACAGCCCAATAGCACCCAATAGTTTGAGCGCCCAATAGCGAGTGAGGAGTTGCAGCCCCACCCCTGAGTGAGGGCAGGCTCTCCCAGGTGGGCCGACTCACTCCTCCCAAACAAGCCGACATCAGACCAGGCCACGCAGTGTCGGAGAACCCAGGCAGCAAGGGTTGACGTGTGCTTACTTACTAGTCTGTGTGAACGATGGCATGTGTACTGCACCTCAAAGAGTCTGCATCGAGGTCTGCCTGTCGACTGTCCCAACCCCACAGAACCTTTCCTGCAGGATCCAAGTTTGTTGTTGTTTTTTTTTTTAATGAAAGCCCTTGATTGAGACAGTGTGGACACAGCGGGCTAATTATTGGGAGCTGAAGCACAGGGACAGGGGTTCAAACCCTTCAGCCATACGACGGGGAACAGGTGAGCATGGGTTAAGATTCAAAGTCTTGGAAACCCTGATTTGCAGTTCTTCCCTGTCCTAGGAGGGCACTGTGAGCTGGTAACATATGCTTGGACAGGAGCAGACTGCTTAATAAGCTAAGAGCTTAATCTGTGCTTACGTGCTCATGTGGAGTGAGAACTTTCCATGGTTAGCCACTGACCTCTGCTCCTCTGTATCGCACCTCCAGACAAATAGGAACAGCCTGGCGTGACAATGGCATGAACGGAAAGTCCGAGCACGCTGTCTGCTTCGCAGGGTGCCTGTTGAGTGAGCAGCCTCCGCCTGGTAAGTACTTGATGCTCAGTAAATCCTAGACTCTGTTCCCCACAAACGTTTGCAGCTGGAACTCCTTGCGCTTTCTAAAATCTCCTTCCGCTACCTGAGTCCCAGTCTCCTGGCATGCAGGCCTTTCTACGGCAATGCTGACAACATAGGCCTAGGGAAGCGGTGAGTTGGGTAGGACTGATCAGGAGAGCTGGCTTGTTAGAGAAACAGGCGATGCAGTCGATGTCATGGGTCAAACTGAGAGATGCTTAGCCGGCGAGTCCCAGCCCCATGAAGTGGTTGCTAAATACCATGGCAGGAAGTGAAGGAGGATAGGGACTTCTTGTGGCCACAGTGGTAAAGGCACAGAGATACCTGAACAGGTGAGTTCTGTTTGGTGTGTTGAGTGGTTGACCTCCATTCTTGCTGAACATCGCTGAATGAAATCACATGGCAGAAGCACTTTTGCATACACTTTTGTGACTTTTATGGGGAAAGGAAAGTTTCAGGGTTGACAGTCTCAAAAAATACACGCGAGCTCTGGATTGCATAAAAAGGCCACAAGGGGACCACATGGAAGCTTGAGACGGAAGATGGCCCCTTCAGGAGAGCTGGGGAGAAAAAGCACGTGAAAAGAATACCGGGAAGATGCGCAAAAACCACACGTGCAGAACCCAGAGCAGAAAATCCTCAGCGGCCGAGACCGAGTGGGATCTTCAGCCCTGCCTTTCCTCCCATCCTGCATTATTGGAGGGGGCACGATTGGGGTATTGGCAATCTTATGGCTATGTTCAGGTGCACTTGTGTGGTGGTCATGTCGTTGATGCCTAGTCTGTGCACCCAGGTGGACCTCCCACCTGGGCATAGATGACTTGGGTCTGAGCATGCTCAGTTCTGGATTTTCCCATAGGTGTCTAATTAGTGTGCCTCATTTCTTTGCAACCCCATCTACTTTGGCCCTGCCAGCTGACTTCCACTGGAGCAGGCATTTGGAAAGACAACCCATCCCTCTAGATCCCTAATCTAGTGCCCTGTCAGCTCTCTGACTCAAACGAAGTGGGTGGTGGCCGTGAAACTGTGCCTGCATGTTCTCCCCATGACCAACCCTACCACCCCTTCATGCTGTTTCAGGGTACATACGAGACCCCGATCTCAACTGTAGCTGAGAGAGAACATTGATGACATCTGAAGTGGGACACAGACCAACACCCATCATTTTGATGAGGGAGACCATTCATTAGCATGAGACCAAAAGGACCTCCAAATATTGTAGCTTCGGCTATGTAAGCAAGGCACTGAGTGCAAGGGAACGTGTCACAAATCCATGATTGGTGCAGATCAGTGCATCCCAGTTAGACGTGGAGCTGCAGAAGCAGCCAGGGAACCATCATTGGAACACATGCCGGTATGATAGATAGATAAGCTCCCTGGATTGATCTAAGGTCTTCCAACCAAGGCAGGCAGTGCACAGCACATAGGGTATGACTCATGACTACGGGAATGCCCCCAACTAACACACCCCAGGCCTGCAATCTCCATGAAGGGGGCACCCACCCAGACTGCCTCTCTGCCAGTGAGGTGTGGAGGTATCCCACCTTTCAATGGGTCTACCTGAGGGAAGGCTGCTCTTCTCCCTGGCTAATGGTCAGAGGGGCTTCCATGGAGGCTGAATGGGGGAAATTCACACTGCGGAAGAGATGACCAGGACAATATCCCCTACCTTATACCAGAGGGAATCTGGAAAGCTAATAGTCCACAGTCGGAAAGACACCACATTCATAAGTTAGAGATAGAGTCCAAGTACATTATCCTGCTTTAAATATCACTCCCACAGATTCCCCTAACAGCTATGCTGCCTTAAAGTGAGCACATGGTTGATTCTATCTCCCTCTAGAAGTTGACATTCATTGATTATCTCTTCCCACCATGCCATTCCATGCCTTCCAACCCCCCCAGCCCCCACCCCTCGATGCAAATATTAGGTTTCCTCACCTGTGACTCAGGGACTTTTACTGTGATTATCATCGATCCTGTGGCATATGTAGGTACTGAAGATGCATGTCTTGTGGCTACCTATAAATCCCCCAAGATAGTAAAGATGCTCTCTCCACCTCCTGCTTAGTCTTCTCCCACCCCCATGTGGATGACCAAGAGGGGTTGAGGTGAACATGCTACCATGAAATGTATGGGACTCCGTTATTTTATCTTCTCTTCTATCTTCTATGACTCTACTATAATCTTTATATATTATCGCTGTACAATTGGACCTACCCTGGGTTGCCAGAGGCTGGTTAATCCACATGGGGACTCTCCAACTGGACTAGGCTCTGGGTTTTCACTGCCATGCCAAACCTCTGCAAAAGGGGTGCCCTTGTGTAATCCCACTGAGATGAACTGCACCAAGGGAGACGCCCAGGCATGGGGCCAGAGAAGCTCAAGGTTTGGTGGGCTCCTCCGTGGGAAAGGACGGGAAAGAGGCTGAGATGTTCTTTGGCAGCAGATAGAGGATCAAGGTGGCCCCTAAGTGGTAGTTGGGATGAGATGGTGTGATGACAAATCCTACCTGCTGCTGTGGGTTTGCTTCCTCCCCCTGGGGGTTTTCACGTTGCAGTTTTAGCAGACGAGTGACCCAGATCCATATACTTAGCACTCTGAACTTCACACACCCACCGCTTCTGGGCCTGGAACTTCCCTTCACTGAGAAAACGTGGAAAAGAGTTCCACCTGAGCACTCCATGTCACCTCTCCCTCCCCCTGAACCCCTCTGGTCCACACCTCTCTTGCTTCCCAGGCTCACTGGGATCCAACCTGCTGGTCTTGGGTGTGAAGCTAACGTAGACTGCTCCCTGCAGGGCTCGGTCATCAACTCACGGTTCCCCAGAACTTTCTTCGTGTTCTCCATTCTACCTGTCCACATTCTCGTATCCATTGCAATGGCTACACAGAACTCCAGACTATATCCACGATTGAAGGGTTTATTCAGGAAGTTAGCAAGTTGTCATACCAGCGAGAAAGGCTCAGGGTTGAGTTGTCGGTCAAGAAATGTTGTGATGTTCTATCCAGTCCGCTAAGAATGCCGAAGGGGGCATGCCACTCTGCTGTAAGCCTCTACACAAAACCATTCAGCTCCGTAGGCCAGCTCTCTGAATGTAGTACCCAGAGGCCCTGCTCTCCAGGATGCTTCTGCCCAGGCCTTTCACTTTGGTGGTACTCCAGTCTTGCACTGGTCAAAATCTTCATCTGCAAACCACAGGTTGGTGGTTTGAGCCTGCCCACGGCCTCCACAGTAGGGAAGGCCTGGCAAGCTGATCTTATAAAGGGGATGTCCTAGGAAATCCGACGGGGCAGTACTGCTCTGAATCAGAAGACACCACAACAACAGCTCAACTCTTAATGTCCCATTCATTCTGGCGAATGTACTTTCTACAAAACAGAACCAACTGCCATTGGTTTCTCCAGAAGCTTTATCTCCAGTGAGCCAAACACCCAGACTATGGCTGGTCTCTGAGGCCTGCCCTCAGGGGCTGTAGAGAGCTGCGGCCCTTCTCAGAGACCAAGCTGATGGCAGCAAGTGCAGGGAATGGCACCTAGCCAAGCAAGGATTGACTCCCTGGGATGGGAACAGGCAGGTGCCCCATCCAGGTGTGTGTGTGTGTCAGGGGGAGATATGAAAGTGTCTGTCCCGCCTCCTTGTCCTCATTATCTTCAGGAGTCAGACATGTGGAGTGAGGGGCAGCCAGGCAGAGGATTTCTGGAGAGAGACACCTGTTCCTGCTGTGCTGGATGTGTGTGGGCATGGCTATGGACAGGGTTTTGTGTATGTACATACTAGCCTGCACACAGGTGTGCACAGGAATGTGCGTGCAAGTGGTTTGTGTCTGGAGGGAGGTGGTGCAGTTTATACTTGTGTTTTTACATAAACTCCTACAAGCAATTCATCCATTCCTCAGAAATTAACGGTCTCCTTGTTGGGTCCCTGACTAGAATGCTAGCTATGTGGTGACAAAGACCCTGGCTCGGCACATATGTAACTCTTTATTGTGAAAGTGCACAAAACAGAATTGACTTCCCACCCAACAATTCATATGCATCTTCTTCCATGCAATTCTCATAAGGTAAGATCAATCATCCCACTTAGTCCCTGTGCCTCCTCTTTCGATTCCTCCTTCCTTCCCAGCCCTTTGGAACTCTGTTCTGGGGCAAAGGATGTGCTTTGATCACAAATGGCTGAGCATGGCTTCTGTGGTATTTGTACCTCAAAGGACCACGCGTGAGTTTTGAAACCCCAGCCACTAATCACCAAAACTGACTGTTGAACATGATCTTCATGGACTATGCCAGTTGACCTTGGGGTCCCCCAAGCTGGGTCATATATCATAGTATTTATTGCCTTAGAAGTGTGACCGGTTGTTGGTTTTTTTGGGGGGTAATGTGGCAAGTGAAAAAAAACATGTCGATAACATCAGTGTTGTTAATCCTTAAAATACGTCTAAGACTTGATAGAAAGTTGATGAAGATGTAGGAATGTCTTGCTGAGGGAACTGGCGAGAGCCAGGGCCAGAGAAGTAGCTTGGAAGTTCCTTTGAAGAATGGGATTGGGGTTGGGGTTGGGAGGGCTCTTGTATTAGTCTGGGTTGACTAGAGAAACAAATTCAGAAACACTCAAATGTGTATAAGAGAGGGTTTTATATAATGAGTAATTATA
Source organism: Nesogale talazaci (assembly GCA_004026705.1). Taxonomy (NCBI): domain Eukaryota; kingdom Metazoa; phylum Chordata; class Mammalia; order Afrosoricida; family Tenrecidae; genus Nesogale; species Nesogale talazaci. The sequence continues at coordinate 43,362 of PVJH01008736.1, read as the reverse complement.
TATTGAGAAAACATCCCAGTCCAGTCCAGATCAATTCCATGAGTCCGATATTAGCCCATATGTCCATAAATTCTATTTCAGACTCACACAATACATGCAATGATGCTGAATGCAGGAAGATCACAAGCCAGTGAGTGGAAAGTCTTTTGGATCCAGTGGCAGTGAAGGCATCTTAATGCTGTCATGGGTCTCTACCTGATGCTTCTAGCTCCAGGCCTTCGGCTGCCATCAGGGTGGCTCCATCTGGCTGGTCAACATGAATGTGTAGCACAGAGAGAGAGAGAGAGGGAGACCCATCTCCAAGGGGGAAGAGAGGGAAAACTCCAATAATCCTCCAGAGAAAGCCAGGTCCATACAGAGGTATCCTGATAGACAGGATGGACTCTACCCCTTCGACTCAAGTTGACAGGAAATGATGTCACTGCCACATCTCTCCATAGACTGGGACCTGCAGGCTGCCCAGGAGGCACGTGACCTGAACACATTCACATGCACAAGTTCCAGGTGGCCTTGGGTGCAGCCTCCACCCCACTCACCTGGAGAGCAGGTATGAGACCCATGGTCCATTAGAAAACTCATCAAGAGCCCTCCCATGCTGCAGTCCAGTTCCCATTAGCAGTCAGCACAGATGAGTGTCCTCTGTACCCTCATTCCTCCATCATGACCCTCTCTCCTGACTCCAGACCTTAGGCCATTCCCCAGGCAGGTGCTGAGCCTGAACCCCAGCAGTGGGTGCCCTTTGCAGAGACTGCTCCTTCAAGCAGTCAAGGATTTCCATTCATCTTCAAGTTCCTTGAACGCCAGTGCTTGAATGCCCTGTGCAGTCTATGACACGGACCATGGGTCTAAGATGCATTCCGTGCCATGGTATGCCTCTCATAGGCACTAGGGGGTAATCCTGCCCCAAAACCCACTTGGCTCGTACACAGGCAAGAGCCTCATTGAAAAGCCTCCAGTCTTCACAGGCAGGGCACTTAATCTCACTTTTGAAATTAGCTGATAGGTGTGAGTGAAGCTCGCTTGCCTGGCTCAGGTTTTTCAGCATGAGACCCGAAATGCTACCTTATTACGCCAATCAACAGATAATTTTAGTACACACATTAACAGCATTTAAATAGAGATTTGGGGTAATTAATGAATAAATGAGGGATGGCAGGTGGGAGAAAAGCTTCCATTTTCTAGCCTTCTTTTTCTGAAACACCTTGAGAAACCCTTGAGCATCCATGAGTCCTTAGCATCGAGCACGCGCAGTCCCTCTCCACTCCTGCCTCTACGGGTGCTGATTGATGCCAGTGGTGTCATCCATAGATTCTGTTTCACAGAAGTCCTATCGTGACAGGCAGCAACCTCCATCTCACCCATCCATTGGTCCTTCCTTGAAGCAAATGCTTATTGACTGCCACGTAAGGACAAGCCCCTGTGCTGGGCCCAAGAGTCACACAGAGGTAAATAAAAGATTCTGCTTTTGTAAAGCTTACCACCTAGGGAAAGCAGAGGTATGACCCACATACCAGCCATCTAGTGTGGAAATTGCTCTAGAAGGGGGACAAAAGAGGGGATGGAAGGTTCTGAAGAGGAAGCAATCGCTGCCCGGGGATTGCCTTCTCCTTGCATGTGTGTCCTCGGGCAACTTCGACGCACTGGGTGCCAGCGCTGTGTTAGCATCTGTGGAATAGGAAGCAAGAACACCAGAGAGCAACAAATAAGAAGATCCTTTTTATGTGGAAGAACATGGCGCCACTGCAAGGAATCCTGCTATCAGACCTGACCACAATCCCATCACATCGCCGTAAACACCAGGCCCGATCACAACACTGTCACGTCACCACAGACACCAGGCCCGTCAGGGTCAGCATTTAGCTAACAGTGACCATCACCTTCAGGGTGTGACTAAGCTGCCTCACAAGATCAGTGGTTCTCAATCTGTGGGTCAAGACCCCTTCGGGGATGGAATGGCCCTTTCACAGGGGTCGCTGATTCATACCAGTAGCAAAATGGCAGTTGTGAAGTAGCCAAAAATAATTTTGTGGTTGGGGTGTCACCACCAACTGCATTCCAAGGTCACAGCGTTAGGAAGCTTGAGAATCACTGCTCAAGATCATCCCTTGCCTGGGACATCTAGTCCTTGAGGGGGTAACAAGCCCCCCACTCGTCACGGGACCTCGCACTGTCCATTGGGAAAGCACTATAACTTTGCCCATGTTTTCTTCACAGTCCTCTCGAGGCCCTCCTGGCATTGTCGTAACCTAGGAGGGCTGCTTCCTCTCTCGACAGGGATTGATCCTGTCCAGGACCAGCAGGAAGATGACACCCATAAATACGCATGCGATTTAGGGGAGGAGCATTGCAGAATCATGCTTTGTTTAGCAGGGCAGGACAAACGCCCATAAAGCCAAGGTTACAAGCACCAGCAGGAGCTGGTGGGATGCTCAGTCATCTGCTTGAGTGTTCTCAGCCTGCGGACGCCGCCGTACTCTCCTGCCAAGGTGCCGAGGGCCTGTCGCAGACATCACCCTCTGAACCTGGCACCACCCAGCCACCATCAGTCATCTTCCGGTGGGTCTCCTGTCAGCACCGCACAGCCTGCCCTGCTCGGCAAAGCATTTGTTCTCTGGAGGCTTCCAAAAATATTGACAGCTCTTGGAAGAGATTCAACCCCAATCCTGTGCACTTATTCTTTTTCTTTTCCATGGTGACAGCTTTCCTGACAGCATGAGTCCAAATGTCTACTGTTTAAATGGTGGTGGTGGTGGGGGGGTTTGTTTTGTTTTTTTAATTTTTTTTTATTATTTGTTTTTTGAAGATAACGATGAGCTCATCCTGGTCGTTCTGTTCAGGGGGGGCAGCTCTCTTACCAGGCTGGCTGCTGAGTTCTCCAGAGGATGATGGGCTCAGCAAACCACTCGCAAGACCATGGTCCGGGGGTCGGGCTGCCCTCTTTGTAGTTTGGCACCTGGGTCCCTGCACAAGGTCTGCTTTTGCTTCTGAAAGGGGCAGCATGGGGCGTGGTCTTCTCCAGAGACCCATGGAGGTTTCTCAGCAGAGACAGAGTTGCAGGAGGCAACCAGAAGCAGACCAGAAGCACGTTCAGCTCTTCCAGACCTTCGCTGTTCTGGCCACTGGCATGCCTGCTCTCCTGTGTCCACACCCCCAAGTGTCAGGCGCTCACCAATGCCACCAACCCCATGGAGCCTTTCCGCATGGCTCACGGGGGACTGAGGTGCCTCTCCTGTAAGGACACAGCTCACGCGGCTCTTCTGTGATAATTTAGAGTGAATACACATGTGGTGCATAGTTTTCAAAACACTTATTTAGAGCTCAGTGCAAATAGTGCGCACGTTCCAGTGCTTTTGGCCAACCATACGCTCCCACCCATGCGGTATTTTTATAACTACAGTATGCCAATTTTACAGGTTGCTGTAAAAAAATTAGCACAGCACTTTTTTTTAAGTACCTGAAGGCAGAAAGTCACAGTTGACCACCACCATCCCCCTCCCCAAAGCCAAACTCATGGTGTGTGATATATGTATAAAAAATACTAGACACATCCTATTCAATGCTTGACATCAACCCACTGGCTTAAGGAAGGGCGTCTTCCCTGTGGTGGCCGTTGGTAGGGTGGTCTCTGTATCCCAATGACCCTTTTGACCCTTACCTGTCTGTCTCAAGGTATGGCTGCTTCTCTGACCTAGAAACAGTGAACAGCATGAAGACCCACTCCCGTGGGGGTGAAGTGGTTACTCACTGAACCGCTAACTGACAGGCCAGCTGTTCAAAACACCAGCAGTTTAGGTGAGTGAAGAAGGCGGCTGTCTCTCCCAGGATAGACTTGCAAACTTACAGGGGCAGCCCTGCCCTGTCCTTTCAGGGTCGCCATGAGTCAAAATTTACTTGGTGGCAGTGAGCGTGTTGTGTTTGGGGTTTCCATAACAGAGGTCTGTGAAATTCAAGCATTTGAGGAGCCCTGGGAGAGTCGTGGTTACACAGGAGGCTGCTAACCTCAAGGTCAACAGTTGAAATCCATCAGTCACTCTGTGGAACAAAGGTGAGGCTTTCAACTCCTCAGAAATCTCCCAGCAGCTGTTCTACTCAGCCCAATAAGGTCGCTATGAGTCGGCATAAGTCAGCCTGATGGAAATGGGTTTGGAGTGTGGGACTTTTATTTCCTGACCTATCAGCTGATGTTCAGAACTGGTTGAAGTTGAGACCAAGACCTTATCCAAGTATGAGTTGCATCCGGTCTTTTGATCATAGCCTCTTCAGAGAGCCATCTTAATCATGTCCCATGAAATATCAGATGTTGCTTAGAAGTAATGATGGATGCCTGTGATATGCACTTGGCCATTTTTGCACCTGGGTTTAGAACTTTCCACACAGCAAACTCCTCTGGATCCAAATCTGTGCACCGTTCCCACTGTTTGCCCATGGGGACATGATCACAGTTAGACTTCCAGCTCAGGCGACCTTTCCCATCCATCTTGCAAACGCTCCCTCCCCAACTTTGCATCTGTCTCCACTGTGCCGCCTGCTGGGATGGATGCCGGAGGGGAAGCAGAGGCACGTGGGGCTTTCCCGTCCTCCTCTGCCCGAGAATGACATCATCTCCTGGCATCTCACCCAGACCAGAGCTCCCTTGTGCGGCCTGTGAAGCCAAGAGAAGGCTGTCTGGCTGTCGGATTTCACTCGCTTTCTTTGTGAGCGAGGGGGAGGCCAGCTGGCTGCTTGTCTCTGCGTAGACAGAGCGAGGTTCAAACGGAGTTGCCAAGATGTCGAAAAGGTGGGGGCTTTGCTGGAGCGTTTTTTCCTGTGCATGTCAGACCTTCTGCAGCGGAGCGGGAAGGAGCCAGCGTGCCAGGAGGCTCCATAAAGATTTCCTCGAACGAAATGAAGGAGACTTATAAAGGAAACCCAACCAAACCCACTGCCAGAGAGGCCACCCTGATTCGTGGCAGCCCTCAAGGACAGGGCAGAGCTGTCCCAATGGATCTCCCAGAAATCCAGAAGGAAGCTGGTGCCCCATTTTCCTCCTGAGGGGTTCCTGGAGTGTTCTGGCTGCTAGAACTGGAGTAAATTAACAAGGCCGCCACCAAGTTGCTTGAAGGGCATGCAACACTCGCTTATAAGCATCCATCTTGTCATTTTTATGTTGTTGTTGTTGTTGCTAGGTGCTGTTGGTATCTCCCTGTTGGTTTTCGAGGGGTCCTGGTGGTCAATAAGGGGTTTATGTTGAGTTGCTGTTTTAGTCCTGGCAGACTAGAGAAACAAATTCATAAACACACATATGGATATAAGGGAAAGGTTTATATACAAGAGGAATGGAACATTGAGAAAGCATCCCAACCCAGCCCAGTCCAAGGTCGTAAGTCCGACACCAGGCCATAGTGTGAAACCAGTCTATAAAATCTCCCTCTAACTCACAAAGCACGTGCAATGACACCAGGACAATCACAGGCCAGTGGGTGCAGAGTCTTGTGTGTCTGCTGGCAGTAGAAGCATCTCAGTGCTTGCAGGGGTCTCCCCGTGGCTTCCCAAGCATCTCAGCATGGGCAGGAGTCTCCACATGGCTTCTCTGGCCCCAGAGGTTTGGCTCCATCGGGGTAAGCCCAAGTGGCCTTTCCTCCGGCTTCTCCATTCTCCAGGAATCAGCATGCTGTCATCTCAACTTGTCAGTAGTTCGTCTCTCAGAGACTCGGTCAAATCTCTCTTCTCCAATTGGGAACTATCTCGAGACTTCCCAGAATTCTCAGGAGAAAGCCATGGCCACACAGAGGCCTCATTGGCTATCTCCAGATTGGCAGGCTAGACTCCACCCCTACCCTCCCAATCATGATAATGACACACGAATACCTGACTGCCACAGTGGCTAACCCCAACATCAGCAGTTTGAAACCACCAGGTGCTCCTTGGGAGAAAGATGAGGCTTGCGACTGCTGTGAAAGGCTAGTCTCAGAAAGCCACAGGGGTGGTTCTACCCTGTGGGATAGGGCTGCTGAGGGGGACAGACTCCATGGGAGGAAGAGTAAGAATCTCTAAGGAGCAGATGGCCAGTTTTCTCTCCCCCTGCCTCCTCCCTGTCCCCCACCACTAAGAGGGTTTGAGCTAACACGATTAGCCACGTATGGCCGGAAAAGGGCATGTAGGGCTGGCGAGCTAGATTTTCTCATCACATTGTGAACCGTGCCACCGTTGAAGAATGCCCTCTGACTTGGGTTTTTAGGAGAAAATGCTTCCATTGAAGAACGGATGGTAGGGACACTCGCTTGCTGACTTGACCCCCCCACAGTGCCTAGAGCAGCCTCACATGAGGCCCACAAAAGGACTCTGGTAGCCCATGTGTCCCTCGATGCCAAGCCCACCTCTGTCCCTCGCGTCTCTCTCAAGCGTCCAGCAAACCAGCTGGAGGAGCGACATCCTGGGGCAGACAGGGGGCTCACCTTGGAGGCGGCAGTGCGACGTCTGGCTCAGGTCTGTGGGGGTCCGTGACTTTCTCCCTGGGCCTCCTGTCGGGTTCAGCCTTAACCCTCCTCTCCATTGAGTCTGGGCAGAAAGAGCCCAGGCCCCTGTGTGCTTTTGTGTGTGCACATTCCATCTCAAATGAGATCTCTAACGCTGGTAAAAACTACAAGGAGCTTGGAAGCTCAGTGGTTAAGTGACATGTCATGGTTCTGAACTGTGGGAGCAGGGGCGGGGGAGGTCGTGGGGGAGGGGGGACTTGGTGATCTGAGCTGGGCTGCCTGCAGTGCTAGTTTGAGGGACCAAAAAACCTTCAAAACTCATGGCCATCGAGCGACTCAGAGCGACCCTTTGGAACAGAGTCAGAATTGCTTCTGACGCTGGAGAAAGCCCTCTCTGTGCCCTGCCTGTGAACTGCAGACCTTGCAGGTCCCCCCTGAGCTTCCTGCTCTTCTCCCACCAGTGTGGGGGTTCCTGGCAGTGAGCCCAGGCAGGGAGGGCCGCTGACTGTGATGGTGGCTGCGGGGACAGGGGAGGTCAGCTCCGAAGGAGGAGAGGGGCTGAATGAACACTGAGGGCATGGAGGAAGTCGCCTTTCTGGATGCCAGGATGCTACCAAGGACACTGCCCCTTCCCTCCGCACGCCCTTCTCTCTGGCGCCAGCAGTTGAGCGGCGCGAACTGCGTTCAGGTAACACATCCCAGGGTAACTTCACACCCTGCATCCGTGCTGATGAGGCACTATTAATTTGGGGACACTTTAACACACCACTTCAGAGTGCCAGCTTGGCAACCTGGCTAATTAGCAGGGAACAAGAAAAAGAGGAAGGGGTTGATTTAAAGAGACACTGTAAGAAAAAAGTTAAAATAATAAAAATAGTAATCATAATAGTAGTAGCAGCTTTTAAATGTTTTGATGCCAGGAGGGATTCTGGGAGTCTTCATTTGTCATAGAGAAAGCTCTGTGTGAGCTTTGTTAGTGCGGGCAGGTGAGTGTTTGCCTGTTTTCCTCTGAAATGGCTTCTCGAGGGGACTCGGTGCACAATGGGACACTGCCCGCTCTGGCTCCAGCCTCACCGTGGTTCCCAAGTCAAGCCCACTGCCACTGCCATGTCCATCTGCCCTGCCAAGGGCCTTCCTCGTTTTGGATGCCCCTCTCCTTCACCCATCGCGGTGTCCTCCTGCAGGGACTGGTCCCTTCTGATCACCTGTCCAGAGTACCTAAGACAAACGCCTACCACCCTCACTTCTAAGCAGCATCCTGCCTGGCTGTTCGCCTCCCAGCAGGATGGGCTCGCTGTTCTGGCAGCCCCTGGCACGCCTGCCTTCTTCGCCAGCAGCGAGTCCTCTCGGGTCTCCTTCACTCACTGTGTAACCTTCTGGGGCCCCTGAGGCAGCCGTGAACACCAGGAGCTGGGCCAGGTGCCTCCTTGTCTTCAAACCGATGTCTTTGTTTTTGAACCTTTGAAGGAATGTGTGAGCTCACCACGGAGTCATAAAAAACAGTGCAGGCAGCAGAAGAACACCTGAGGTTTGAAGACAGAGCTAAGCTTCTTACCAAACTCTGTTTTATGGAAATAGCAGGAAGAGGACAGTCAGCCTCAACGTTCCTCGTCTATAAAATGGGGACCACACTCCCTACATGGCAGGCTTTCCCCCAGGACGGGGTGACGGGTGTCTGTGTGAGGGTCTGAGGTGCTTTCCTGTGCTGGCCCACAGGCAGCCTTTTAGAAGTGGCCAGGTCCCGAGTTTGAAACCACCATCCGCCCCCTGGGAGAAAGATGAGGCCTTTGGCTTTAAAGGGTGAAGATCCATGGCCTCAAAAGTCCCAGGGGCAGTTCTACCCCGTCCCATGGGGTCGCAGTGAGTCAGAATCGACCTCACGGGAAGTGAGAATGGTCTGATCATTTCACGGGTAATCGTGTACAAGAACTTTCCAGAGCAGAGAAGCCTCCCTGAAGAGGGCTCTTGGAGTTGTGTGAGCTCCAAGAGGGTTCTGAGAGGAATTGGCTGAACAGGTGACAAGGGTCTCCTGCTGGGTGGGTGTAAAAGTCCTGCTAGGCACCCTTTGCATGGTCTCCTGGGCATTCTGGACCCAGAATCAGACAGACAGACCCAAACTCACTGCCGTTGGTTGAGTAGAGTCCGACTCCTTGAGGCACTATGGGGTTTCTGAGACATTCTGTATCTTTACGGGCACAGGCAGCCAGTCCCGCCAGAGGGTGGTGATGGGAATCCACTTCAGAGGTAGCCAATCCCTGCAGCAAAACCGCCAAGTCCAACCCAGTCAGACTCCAGAGGGTTCTGGGAAAGGCAGAAGGCAGAGCTTGATGACCCTGAGGTTGGCATGACAGAGGCCTTCAAGTCGCCAGGTTCCTCGGCCTCAGCCAAGCAGCACACTCTGAGCAGATGGGACAGGGCTTGGTGTGCAGTGAGCAGGCCCCCATCAAAGACCACCTGCCTGAAGGCCTTGGTCCAAGCGCAGAAAGTCTGGGCCCTGCCTTGCTAAGGCTGTACTATTTGTGTCCATGTTGTCATCTGAGGATGGCATGCCTAAGGCCCATCTCCTGGGTAAATAGGAGATGCCCTACTCATTACGTTCAGCTTACTAGGCAACGGTGTACAGAAATGAAACTTAACTCCCGGTGACAAGGTGGACGCGCCTTGAGAAAGGGCTACAGGAAGGAAGGAAGCCCAGAAAGCTGTGTGCTGGGTGACTGCTCAGAGGACGCGTGGGTTGGGTGCTCTCCAGAAACAGAAACTGGGAGTCAGGCTGCGCAGGGCTAGGGGAGGTGGAGGGGTGATGAGGTAGGGCTGCCTAAGGGTTTCCAAGGTTGTAAACCCTTCAGACATGGATTACCTGGTCTGGAAGTGGTTTGTGGCTTTGAACCACAGACTTTTGGGGGAGCAGCTCAACGTTTGTATCATCTGCATCCCTTAGAGTCATCCTACCCCCACCCTCAACCCACCCCAAGAAGCCAACCCACTGCCATGGAGTGAGCGCTGATGCCTAGGGACCCTGTGAGACCGGCGGGAGCTACTCCTTAGGTTGCTAAGGCTGTCAGTCCTCATGGGAGTTCACAGCCTCATCTATCTCCCTCAGAGTGGCTGGGGGGTTCGAACCACTGACCTTTGGGTTGGCAGCCCTCGTTTAACCACTCTTCAGCCGAGGAGGCTTGGAGTCCTGCAATTCCTCCAGCAGGGGTGGTGACACTTGTGAAATGTCCCCCTGGGGAGATGACTGGCGATTCTGGTTCCAGATGTCAATCAGGGGCTGGTCACCTCAAAAGTCTCCTGGGTGGTGTGACCAATTTAGGTCCTAGCCTCCTCGCAGAATGTTGGCAGTTGGACCCTGCCCAGAGGCAGTGGGAAGAAAGTTCAGGTGATGGGCTTTAACAAGGTCATGGCCCCTGGAGCACTTCTACTCTGTGCACTGGGGTCACCTTGAGACAGAGCTGGCATCTCGTGGGCACCCAAGTGTGGCGATGCTCCCAGTGGGCAGACTTGCCTGGAGAAGGGAGCAGGTGCTTCTGTCCACACATCATGTACACAGACTGCTCCAGCTGTGGCCTGTTCCCGCGAGCTCTGGGCATGGTGGGGGCCTGAGGCCAGCTCAGGGCCCATGTTGTGAACTGGACGTCCACAGGAAGCCATCTCAGGCTTAGGAGGGGCTGACTCTATCAACTCCTGCCGGCAAAATGCACGGTGCAGCCTGGAAGCCCCTGCCCACTCAATCCTTCCAGACAACTGTGGACATAAGCTCAGGGGAGGCCAGGTGACCAGCAGTGGCCCACTTCCCCGACCCCAGGGGACACTCCTTGGAACTCGGCAGGAGGTGACTTGGGTGCACAGTGCCTCATTGTCATCAGATGACGCGGGAGGGTGTGAACGCCCAGAAAACTGATTGAGATCTGGGTTTGCCATAGGAAGCGGCACAGCATGGATGCTTCCAGAAGGAGGTAGGCAGTCACATGCAGTGTGAGTGAGGGCTTGGGGGGAAGCAGTCCCGCATGCCAGTCTGGATTACTTTGGGATCTCAGAGTGAAGGTCCCCTGCTGTGCCACAAGACATGGTGGCCCTTTCTCTTGGGATGACCTCAGCCCAGCCTGGCGGGGTCTGCTGACTATGAAGGGAGCTCTGGGCTGTCCCCTGTGCTGTGCCAGGGTGGATGGATAATGAGTCTCATGAGCTACTGCTACAGGCTAGGGATTGGGTCATTTCTGCAGTGACCTGGTACCCCCATTCGGGGTCACTTGAGGGGGGCAGCTTAATGAAAGAGGATTCAGAGGGAGAGAAAAGAAAGTGACAGGAGAGACTGTTCCTCAGGCTCTAAGACAAGATGCCTGCCCCCCGTCCCCCTTACTGATGGAAGACACGTGGACAGAGGAGGTGCAGGTCCCAGAGAACAGAGTCACCCAGCTGTCAGAGGAGGCTCCGCAGAGAGGGGGCCCTGAGAGAGGAGCCGACTTGGGCTGGGCCTGGGCCAGCGGGAGCTTTTCTCTCAGAGAAGCTGGCTCTGGGCAAATGATGGAGGCCATGATTCAGAGGATGGGGACTTAGAAAAGAACAGCTGGCTGTCACCACGCTCAGCTCAGAGAGGGGCACACACACTGATCTGACATCCGTGGGCAGCAGACGGGGTGGCGCTCTCCCATCTGAAGGTGCCAGACAAACTGCGGCAGACGGCTGACGTGACAGACACGCGCCGTGTGTGGCCACCCCTGCTGTCGAGTGGAGGGCAGCCTTCTGGTACACAGGGGACATGGACATGCCCAGCCAGGTCTCCAGCCATGCTCGCAACCCCCACCCCTACCCCCACCAATCCCCCCGCTGACATTCATAGGCCACTCACATGTGCAGGGGTCCCACAGCCAGCTCCTGAGGGGAGCCTGGGACAAGATGGTGTTGGGAATGCAGGGACTGAGGAGGAGGGACAGCAGAGGGCCCCTGCAGGGTGCTGAAGGAAAGGGTGTGCAGCAGGAGGGATAGCCGCAGAACAAGCAGCACCTGGGGGTGGGGAGCAGGGTGAGTACGACATGTCCAAGCCCTTCTTCTGCCTCCTGTGACCGGGCCTCTTTGACAACAGAGTCCATGAAGGTGTCATCAAATTAGCATGTGTTACGAGGCTCCTTTATCTCCGACAAGCTCGAAACCAAGCCCACTCACCCCTCCAAATCTCACTGCCTTTTTGTCAATACAGACTCAAAGCGGGGCAGTTCAACTCTGTGCTGTAGCAACACTATGAGAATGGGGTGGGGGTGGGGGAGATGTATGTGGAAACCAGGCCAGAGACTGGAGCAATGGTGCCCACAGCCAAGAGGCACCAGGGCCTCTGGGCACTGGACTCGGTCAGGAAGGTTCCTCACCTCAAGGGTGGGAGGAAGCCTGGCCCAGTGGACACCTTGATTCTAGACTTCCTGGCACTTGTGGTCCTTCAGGATCGAGTGTTCGCCTTCACGTGGGGGCTTGGCTCCCGGCCATTGTAGCCTCCATTCCTCTTGGAGGGCTCCTGTGGGCTGTTAGGGTGCTGAACAGCTCTTGGGACAGCTTCTAGATAAAAGACTAGGAAGAAAGGTCTGGCTATCTGCCGAAGTATCACCCAGTGCAAAGCCTATGGATCATGGAGGTCCAATCATCTAGGCTTCTCATCCCAGCTCCCACTCAGGCCCCTGGCCGGCTTCTGGGGTTGGAAACCTGTGATGGGAAGGCAGGACCACCATGGGGGCCTTCTCAGCTTCTATCCGCCTGTTCACCCAGGGTCCTCTCCGGTCATCCTGAGAGAGGACAGGGAGGGAACCTGGGACCAGGACAGGAGAAGGATATCAGAAATGGGTCGTTCCACTGACTGAAGACCACTCTGCACCCCTTCACTGTGCTGTGTACCCCAGAAGCTTGTCTGTTCAGGACCATCAACAGACTTCTTGGCCCCCAGGTTCCAGTTGGGTTGGGTCCCAGGAAGTTCGAACAGGAGATAGAAGGGAGGGGTGAGAGTCCAGCCAAGACATTCCTTTCTCTTTTTTCCTGGGCAGGGGCAGGGACTGGAGCCTTGAAGGAAGCGCCTAGGGTCTGTCTGTCATGAACCACCCACAGCTGTCTCTCTGGGTCCTGGTCCAATTTCCCTCCTTGACATCTTCAAGTTCAAAGACTAGGAACTGCCAGGACCCGGGCTGGGTCACCTGATCACAGGTTCCTTTTTGTTTTGTTTCATAAAATGTCTTTGAAGTGAACTTGTCCACCGCTCAAGAATCCATCTCTGCTTCTGCTGTCCCTCTCCTCTGTTTGTAACCACTCAGCCCATGTGGTGATCCAAGGCATAGGGAACCACAGGGTTCATAAGGCCGTGAGACTTTCTCTCTCTCTCTCTCTGTTGAGGTTTTTAAAGAAAAACAACTTCTGTGTAGTTGCATAGCCCAACTTATCAAATCACTGACAGCCCCCTGCTCAGCCCCCCATGAATGGATGTGTGCTGTTTTGTTTACTCCTCCTACCCTACTTCCCTCCCTCCAGGACTTCCCATCCCTCCCCTCTCCCAGGCCCCACCTCCATCACTGACCTCCTCAGTGTCTGCAGTCTTTTGCCTAGAAATAGAAACCACTCTTCCTTTTTGTTGTTTTCGCTTGTATGGAGGGTGTCACCAGCACTTACATTAATTTTAATATTGCATATTAATACTTGTAAGATGGACTGCCTTGGCTAAGCACGCCACGCTCTCATTTGTCAGTGTCCAGCGGTGCTGAGGAGAGTTGTTTATTGCTGCATGACTGGACCAGAGTCTGCTGACCCATTCCTCAGTCATCGGAATCTGAGGGTGTTTCCATGCATTTGCTATTATGGCAATTGCTGCAGTAAACACAGGTGTGCATGTGTCTGTCTGTGATGTGTGCGCGATTTCTTTAGGGTATAGACCCAATAGAGGGATTGCAAGATCATTAAGATGACAACTATATTGACCTTGTTTCAAGGACGTGCCATACTGTTTCCATAGGGACTGTATAGTCCCACCAGCAGTGCAGTGGACAGGACAGTTGGTCCAGGCAGGGGCAGGCTGCCCCATAAGCAAGGAAGGACGGACTGACCACCTGTGCGTACTGACTCACTCCTAGTGAGCTTTTCAAGCTGTTCATCACGTCAGGGTTCTGCTGCTCGGTCCAGCTGCCATCTCTCTTCCAACCCCACAGCCCCTTCCTACAGAACCGAAGCTTCTTTTCTAATTGACAATCCCTGCCAGAGATGGAGTGCCTGTGAAGTGAAGCAAGCAGGGGCTTCCTTGTGCCTACTTCCTAGTCTGCAGTGAACGGTGTCACACGCTTTTCACTCATCAAAGAGGGGGAAATGCAGGTGAGTCAGTGAGCACCAGGAAATCCGGCACGCTTGCTTCTTGGGTAATCTGCTCCAGATGAATGACGAGGCTGTGATTGGTAGTTTGCTGCCATCAGTCGTTTGGCTGGGTGTCCTGCTGATGGCCCAGTGCCTGATGCTGGCCTGCCCCTTCACGAGGCACCTTCAGGGACTCTGCAGAGGTTCCTTGCTTGCCCCTCTCTCCAGCATCCCCTGGGCTTGACACAGCCTCCCCGTTCCCACCCTTGGCCAGGAACACCCAGCAACACACCTTCAGGTGACCCGTAGTGGCAGCACACAGAGTAGCCTTTCTTGCCTGATCATTGAACTCTGCCTCCATCTAAGGGTGCCCTTCTCTGACCCTGTGGACCTGCTGTGCCACATTGGACCTCTGTTCATGTTTCAGCTGTCGCAGGCAAGGGTCAGGTCTCCCAGCTTCAGGGAACCTTCTTCAAAGTTCCCAGAGGGACCCCTTTGCTGCGCTTGGACCACAAAGCAAGAACCTTCCAAACGGAGATGGGGGCTTCTAGAAAGATAACCACTCTCTCCAAAGACATTGCATCAATCCTTAGCCCACATCCCCTGCCCCAATTCTTTGTGAGCCTAGCTGGGGCTTCTGCCTGGAATGTCTATAGGGAGCCTTTCTGGTGTAGGTCTCTGGGGAGTAGCTCTGCTGACATGGGGACTAGATCCTTCCACAGCAAATGTCTCAGGAGAAGCAGACAGCAGACACGTGCCCTTCTCTGATCCAACCTTGACAGTCATGGAGCCTCACTTTGATTCTGTGGGCTCAAAGCCAATCACTGAGGTGAGCCAAGATTTGCACGATGAGGGGTTGAGGTCCCATCTCAAAATGATGGGCAGGGAGTCAAGCCACTTGCAGACACATTTTTAAGACCCTGACCAGTGTGTTGCTACCAGAAAAATAGAACAGAGGCCCTGTCCTGCCTGGTCCCTGGGGGACCAGCCAGCCACCCAGTGGCAGGTTGCTGACACCAGGACATTTCCATCATGGAGGGGACGGTGCTTCGTTCTCAGGGTTACATGCTTTTCTGGTGGATGTGCATCAGGCTTCCTTTCCTGCCACCAACATCACCATGTGTGAATGTTTAGAATGCCACCGCCTTTACTCGGTGCCCCCTCTGACTTGCCAACTCATTTTTATCATAAAGTTTGTCCCCGAAAGGATGTGTATGGAGTTCACTCGCCCCACCATGTGCTCCATCACCCTGGGCTAGTGGGCCTGGCACAGCGGCAGGGTGGCCCCTGGAAGCCTCAGACAAAGTGCCTGCAGGGGGAGAGCAGTTTGAACAGGTGGGGCCGTGTTCTCTCAAGATCGTTCCGGGACTTCTCCCAAGAGGGGACGCAGTTCCTCCTGCAGCCAGAATCCATTGCTCTGCCAAGAATGGGGTCAGCGCTGGCCCTCACCACCAAAGGTGGGCTCCCCAGGCCAGGGTGCGTACATCAGGGAGCAAGAGAGTCTTCTAACTGGAAGTCACGGCTGATCTTGTGCTGGTGACCCGGCTGGCAAAGAAGGCTGTTTCTGTGTGGGCTGGAGCAATGTGGCCATCAGAGGAAAACTATATATGATAGACCTGTGCACAATGTGCCGAGGGAGGGCCAGATGTCGGGAGGTGAGTAGAAATGCAGGAGATTCTAGGGGCAGCACCGAGTCCTTCCCGGTTCTTGAGACTTTTAGTGGAGAGCTCAATGACTCGATACACGCAGGACTTCGAATGTCACAGAACCTTTGGGAAGAAAGCATGATTGGCTGAGGAGCTTGCTGGGGGTGAGGGACCTGTGGAAAGAGGAGGGGACAGCTGTGAACCCCAGAGACCAGCTGCAAGAATGAGGACTGGGCTAGTACATTTCTTCATGGCTGGAGAGGAATATTTTTAATGTTCAAATATCTCTCTCTCTATTTCAAAATTGATGGCAACTAATTGCAGTTGAGCCTAGCACTCAATCGTTGCTCGGTGAGTAATAGCTGAATGAATATTTAGGGAAACTTTCTTCAAAAGCTTGCATCGCACAATCATAGTAATAATAGATGTAAAATATTTACTTAATAATTATCTACATAAAGAAGAGGCACAATGTTATAGATTGCATTGTGTCCCCTAATCATTATAAGCATTATAAATACTAGCTCTTACACCTGTGAATGTTACCTTTTGGGGGATGAAGGTTTCCTTCGTTTTTTTGTTTTCCTTTCTCCCCCTCCCCCACCCCCGCATCACTCCCCTGGTGGGAGTAGGAAGCCCAGTCTTGCTCCTGGAAAGCTACTGCTGGATTTGAACCACCAACCCTGTGGGCTGCAGTCCCACACACAACCACTGTGTCTCCGGGACTCAGCTGGTTTTCTTTGTTTTTAAGGAGGTCGTATCAGGGCTGAGCCCTGATGGTGTAAGTGGTTGAGTGCAGGACTGCGGCCTGCAGGTCTGGCGGTTCAAATCCAGCGGCGGCTCTCAGGAGCAGTGCTGGGTAGCTCCCACGACCACTGGAGGGCAGTGATGCCAAAAAAAGAGGTCGTATCAGATGCAATCACTTGAGATGTGTCAGAGATGCCTGTGTGCTAGGCACTTTGCAGAGTTTATTTTGAGATAAACCTAAATTCAAAAAAGAAAAACAGACAAACAAACCCAACCCACTGCCCATTATGTGCACCCCAATCAATCATGTCACCTCCGCTAGAGGACGGGGAGGGAGGAGGCGTTGGCACGGAGATTAAAGGACTCGCTGAAGACCTTCACACTGTGGTGGAGCCGGGATCCAGTTCTGGGGTGTTTGATGTCAAAAAGGCTATTGTCGCCATTACAGCATGCCACCAGAGAAGAAAATGGAAACACTGCTTGAAATAACCTTCAAGTACTGCAAGCTGATCTCAAATTAATTTTGACTTTTGAGCTTGACCGATTTGCCAAGATCCCGGTTTCAAAATTACTGTGTTTCCCTGCCACCCATTCTGGGAGCACAGAGAGCGCCGTGGTTCATAATAAGTGTTTTGTGTAAGAGTCCTATGACTTTCTGAATATTTACCTTGTCAACAATGTCTGATATACAAATGAACAATGATCAGATATTTAAGGCACACACTTCAGTGTTTCTACGAGGTTAAGGGTGGAATTATCCGCGGTACGGGTGCTACAACACTGAAAAAATATTTGGAGCAGGGACGAATAACTCTGGGTTCACCCGATAAAGGGTGTTGGGACTCTCTGTCCTGAGAGACATTGGGCCCAGAGGGTGGCAGCCGTGACCCGGCAGTCTGTTGTCTCAGATCAACGGCGGCACCTCAGGGTGGTCGTCAAAGTCTAGGTCTGGCTCTTCATCCCTCAGGACGCTTTGTGGCTCGGCTCTGCCTTTCCTAGGCCTGTGCCCTTTCTCTTGTACAATGTTCGCCACATCTGGAAACGACCTCTTGCTGGGATCGACTTCGAGCCTCTCTGTTTGCTGGCTTCTGCAACAACAAGGCAAAGGCAAGGGATAATGTGGCATTGCACTTCAAAAAGACACCGTTCGTCCACAAATGTTGCCTAGGGTCCTATGTGGAGCCTAGAAAGCGGAGAACGCTACTTAGCCTTCTCAAGCGGGTCTGTCTCTCTATTAAAGGGGCTCCCAGCACACTGATGAGACAAAATGGCCCAAGAAAAGTCAGCTCTGCATGTTCCCAAATTCTTCTGCCTGGCCTGGCCCATGGCAAAGCCTGCCACTTCCTCAGAGTGTGATTAAACAACCTTATAGGGATAAGCTCTAAGAATAAGGAAGTAAGCCTAGTAACAATTGATTGGTGTATGCTCCATATAAACTGTGTAAAGCCGACAGTAAAATAGGTCTGCGCCATCAGAGTCTGGTCTCTGGAGTCTGCATGCGTCAAGGACTCCGTCTCCCTCACTCCCCTGTGTGCAAGACCTGTTCCCACATGCTTCCCCCACATGTTCCACATGCTTACCCGGTTCTCTCGGTGACCAAAAGCAGAGGAGAACAACAAAGAGCTCTATTTGCTCAAGGATTCCCATTAGCAGTACCAGATGGAGAACCAGTAGCAAATCCAGGCTACTGAGCTGCTAAGCTACTTTCCTGGCAACGTTCGTTCACTGGGTCTGTAGCAGGGAGACTAATCAATCACCACTCCACGTGGAACGGATAGAAAGGGAAAAACTGGTTTATTAAAAAGCTACCCAACAGAGCACTCTCCTGGCAACTAAGGCTGTTTAATGGTGGTTTGGATCATCCCAATCTCTAAGGGATCTTTATGCTGATTTCTTCTATAAACATTCATCATGTATGATGTGCAGGTGGGCTAGAGTTCCATGACAGGCTACCCAAAGCCATAAAACTAAGTGAGGGCCCGACACATTGATGAGTACCTAAAATAGAAATTCGAATGCCCCGTGGCATTGTGGTTATGCACTGAGCTGTTCCCTGCGAGTTCACAGTTCAAAACCACCGGTGACGCCAAGGGAGAAAAATGAGGCATTCTCCTCCTGTACAGAGTTCTAGACTTGGAAGCCCCACGCAGTTGCCATGGGTCAGAACTGACCCCACAGCAACGAGTGAGTGAGTGAGTGAGTGAGTGAGTGTGTGAGTGAGGTTCAGGGAGGGTGAGCAGGACTCCTCAGAGCTTCCCCCAACACCTCCAGGCCGCACGGCCCTGGGCACATTCTAAACTGCTCCCTGACTCAGCTTCTCAGCTGAAAGTGGAGCATAAACACTGAGGGTTGAATGTGTGAACTCGGGATATGTATGCAAAATACCTCGTGAGCGTTCAGCCCCTGCTGGCAGCCACGGTATGGCCCTTCTTCTCCTGGTGATCACCAGGGGCCGGGGCGCATGTGCACAGATGGGTTTATCAGGTGGGAAGACCTTGCGAATCACACATTTCAGGTTAGGGCCCCGGTAGGCATTAACATTTGTAACACAACTGCAGTTGAGACTTCAAGTAACTGTATCCTTTCGAATGCTCCCTTCTCGCCAACCAGTGTCGGAGAAGAGCATACAAAAGGGCCCACAGCCAAGGACAGAACCGGGACTATTACCTTGGACTGCTTTGCTCTTGGACGCTCCCAGGGGTTGTTTTTACCGACTTGGATGCTCCCCTGCTTCCTGTGAGGACGTCTCCCGCCTGAAACAGAAACACAGGGCCCCCTGAGAGAGGTACACTCACCCCTGGGGTGCCTCTGAAAACATCCCCTCCTCTCTCTAAACACACGCGGCGGTTACAGCTACTAGACTGAATGAAATGAAGCAAAAGGCTGAGATGGAGGAGAGGAGGGCCCCAGGACGGAGACTGGGGAGCTTTTCTTCATCTGAGGCTGATGCGAGACCAGCTGTGAAAGGCAACCAGGGAGGAGCGGCCGGTGAGAAGAAATGGAAGTGTGTGTGTGTGTGTGTGTGTGTGTGTGTGTGTGTGTTTGGGGGGTGGGGTGGGGAGGGATTTAGGAAAAGAAGAAGGGTGGGTTCTAGCTGGCCTAAGGCTGAGGGTGGTGAGAACACAAACATGGTCGTTGGTTTTGGCAAAACAGAAGTCAAGAAGACCCTGACGAGCGCCATCTCCACTGGGCAGTAGAAATGGAGCTTCATGGAATGAAGCAGAAGCTTCGGACAATTCTCTGGGGACACTTGGCTGAGAATGGGCGCAGAGGCACGGGGCAATAGCCGGAAGGGTGGAGGGGTAGAGGGGTGGTTCTGAGGCAGGAGGTGAGGGATATGTCGAGGAGGCGCCGAGGAAGACGATAGAGACTCGTGGAACAGCGAGAGAGAAGGGAGCAGGAAAACCGCCGGCTGGATGCGTTTGACATCTGTGGGGGAAGGACTGGTCTGGGGGTGTCTCTCCCGACCCCTGATTCCCTCCCTGAAGTGTGTGGGGTGCATAAGTCCATCTAGAGGCTGAGCAGTCCTGACATGACCACCTTGAAAGAACTTAAGACAATCAAAGTTGGAAGACAAAGAAAAATAGCCCCATGAAATGATCTGGAATCTCGCCACGACCATCTCTCCGAATGAGGCTGTGTTCTGGTGCATGCAGCAGAGAGCCTGACTCAAATGAGATTGGGCTAGATGACATCATGTCTTCCAAGGAGACCTGCAAAGCGGGGAGAGGGCCCCGCAGCAGATGGGGACACTCGGCATGGGCCCCACAGAACGCCCCCCTCCACCGCAAATGCACGATGGGACCTGGAAGACTTCAGGCCACCTGGCTGCTGAATCGCTCAGGTGGGTGACTGGAGAAGCCTCTGAGAACCTTCCAAGATAGGGAGTGTCTGCTGGTACAGCTACAGCATGAAAGGTGCTCTCTCTAAAGCCCAGGGAGACCCCTGAGCACCGTTCAACTATCTTGGCGCCAAGTAGAACACCGCGTTGCTCTCTTAGGGGCTCTCCCCCAAATGCCTGATACCACCAGACCCCCCAGACACGACTTTGGGATGGTTTGTCCCCACATTTCTGGGGCACTTCTGCATCTTTGCTTATGGTTGTGTGTCTTTCCCCTGACTGTTTTACCAGATATGTAAGGAGTGACTTTTTGCTCCTGAGATCCTCAGGATGACCTCCTGAGGTCATCAGCTTCATTGTTTCAGGGAAATGTCCCCACTCCCTGATGAGCCACTGAGACTTAGCTCGGGTCAGGAGCAGGGCACGGTAGAAGCCTGTTCTGAAGGCAACCCATTGTGTGTAGTTGTTATTGGCAGGGCCACCAACCTGGGTCTGGCCCTGGGGACATGGCAACCCCACTTAGAAGAGAGAAAAAAACAAGCCTGACGGGCCCTGCATCCCCGCACGATGGATGCTTTGCCATAGCTGAAGGCACGAGGTCACTCCATCTTTCACAGAGGGTCCTTCCTCTGGCATGCAGACACACATGAGGTCCTGCTCCAGAGCCACGTCTCTCCCTACACATCCTGCCATCTTGACATATAAAGAACATTCTGGCTGTACTCCTTCTAAGACAGACATGCTCGTTCTCCAAGTAGTCCCTGGTTCCCATGGACTTCAGTATTCTCTGCCAGCACCATCATCCCCAGAGTCTTCTGCAGTCTTCCCTGTTAATGGTCCTGCTGTCACGTGCACGTGAGGTGACTGGAAGTAACCATGACCTGGATCAGTGCACCTTGAAACCTCCGAGAGACAGCTTTGTGCTTCAGCACTTTCAAACCCGACTTGGAGGAAGCAGAGTCAGCAGTCGCCTCAGAGCGGAGGATGATAAGATGTCCCCTCCCCCACTTTGGACATGGTATCAGAGAGACTGCTCCCTGGGAAAGGACATCGTGCTTCCTAAGGTGCAGGGGCAGCGACGAAGAGGAAGATCTTCAAGGAGAGGGTTTGACACAGGGCTGGCAGCAGTGGGTTCGGGCACAGCACCAATTGTGGAGGCTGGCACAGGGCCACATCGCATAATGGGCCGCCATAAGTCAGAACAGACTTAAGATGGCCCAACAGCCACACCACAGAGGGCCCCTCTTGATGCCCTGCACGCATTAGTGGCTCGTTGCCCATCACATCTGGTGTGATCATCAATGTGGCTGCTCGAGCTTTTTGTGAAAATAGTGACATGAGATACAAAGAAATGGGAGCGCCATGTCTCTTTGGGTGGGTGGTGAGGAGGGTAATGTGGTCAAAGAGCAAGTGCTTGGATGTCGCCCCCCCCCATCAGTTTCCAATTGCACCTGTTCATCTTTACAATACCCCCCCCCCGTGACTGTCTAGGCTCACCTGACTTTATAAAACGCCCCGTGACTGTCTATGCTCACCTGACTTTACAATACACCCTGTGACTGTCTGTGCTGTCATCTTCACAGCCTCTAAGAGCAACGGTGGCTGTGTGAATTTTCAGGGCCCTTTTCCAAAGCATTAAAGGACTTCCCTCAGGCTGTTGCAGCTGCAGAAGGCAGGGGCCGGTGGGGGCTCGTGGGTGTGAGATGTCAGGGGAACTGGAAAGTGAACACCCCTCACTGGACTCTGAGTTCAAACCACAGGTCAGAAAGGGACCCTGCAGGCTCACTGCTAACGCTGCCAGTGGGAGAGCCCAGGGAAACACATTCAGCAGAAGCCCCTTCCTCCCAGAACCCAGTCCAGAACTTTGCACATAGTAGGTGCTCAACAAAATGTTTGCCGTGTCAATTGAACTCACAGGGGCAGTTCTACTCTGCTCTGAGTGGTCTCTGAGTGAGAATCAACTCAATGGCAGTGAGGACCGGCCCCTGGGGGGTAGGGAGTGGCTAACTTGCTCACTGCAAGTAGTGCCTACAGGAAGGCAGGCAGTCTATGCAGAGGGGCCTAAGAAGAAAGGCCTGGCATTCTACTTCCAAAGGCACCTAGTGGGGCCCAGTTGCCCTTGGACACACACAGAGACCCAGTGCTGACAGGTTCCAGAGACCAGTGGCACCTTTCCTCGTCCCTTCCACAGTCAGCTGCAGGCAGCGTTATCCGTCTTACCTTCTTAATAACCTTCGTTGGAATCAAATGCATCTTTTCATTGGCTTATTAATCATGCATTTGTTGTCAAAAGTTTTTTGGGATTCTATAGAAAAGGCCTCTTTTTCTGAGTTCTGGCCCCTTCCTCCTGTGTCTCGGCAGCCCAAACACACTAAATTATTCCCTCCGCCAGTACTAATAACCTGAAAATAATTTATTTATGACAGCTGCAGATCTTTTCTTTCCCCACCATCATTCTGCTTGGGTTTACACACTTAAACTCTTCCCCCATGCCTCATAAATAATTTCTTCAAATGTCTCCCTCTTTTCCTTTCTTTATAAATCCTACAAACAGATGCAGTCCTTTAGGTGCTGAGCTGTCTCCTCTATTTGGTGCTACAGAACAGGAAGTGCCTCAAGTCGGTGGCACTTGGGGACAGACATGTGTTTTCTCCTCCCAGTTTCCAGACCTAGCAGTCGGCGCTTGGGGCAGGCTTGGTCTATGATGGCTCTGGGACAGGTCCTGGGGTCCCTTGAGCTTCAGTCCCTCTGTTCTTTGGGGCCTTCAGGTAGCCCAGCTTCTACCCCCCTCCTCCTGGGTTTGTTGGTTCTCAACCTTGCCTGATCTCCTTTTAGATCTCAAAAGTAACTGACTTAAAAGGTGATGCCCAGAGGTGGCCTAAGTAGCATGACTCTAAGTAGAATCATGGTTGGCTAACCAAGTACACCATTGTGAGGTTTGAGAACAACCAAAGTCCCATCCCTCTTCTAGGGCATGCCCTATATATGGAGAATGGCATGTTTCAACACTCAACTGTCTGAGGGCGGGTTAGGAACAGGGCACTGAGCTCCCAGTGCTGACCCACAAGGTCATGAAGCCTCAGACCTGGATCTAACTCTCTGAGATGCTATAGGACAGGGCAGCATGGCCCCTGTGGGTTTCCCAGGCAGAAGCTCTTCAATAGGAATTTTCATCCTACTGGGCGGAGTGGGGGGGGCGGTTGGTGGTTTTGAACTCTGCACCACCAGGGATCCTAGGATTATAAGAGACCTTTTTTTTATTGCAATCCTGATAACAATTTCAGAATAACTGGCTCACTTGTAAATGGCTCATCTTTTGAGATGTTTCTGAAGTTTGTGTTTAGCTAATTATCCATTAACACTGATGGTGAACATTATATAAACAAGGTTCTGATTCCGGAAAGACATATTAATAATAGCAAGCCTCCAGACTCAGTGAGTGGATTTGATCATTATCATCCCCGGCATTAGAGGAGTTTCCCTATATCCAAATTTACTTGATATTCTAATATCAAGTAAATTATTCATGATATCTTAACTGCACAATGACTGAGCTTATTCAGAAAGAACCCGTTTTTTTCCATTTATAGCAGGATCATTAGTGCACAGTATTAGACAATTGCCACTGACCCAGCTTTACATCTTTGAACAGACTGAACACGCCTGTGTAAACCACCCATTTCGGATGTGGATTTTCTCTCCAGGGTGGGGGCTGAGGACTGTGAGCAGCAGGGTGGTGGTGGAGGGGAGGGTGTCAGGGTTTGAGGGGAGGGGGGGGCGGAGGGCGTGGAATGAAAGGCAGAAATTATGGGTATCTGACAAGCTCGTGGGACGCTCTGGGGTCAGACTCACCTGTTTAACAGGAAGTGCTGGTCAGACGGTGCTGACAGTCTGGAGGTAAGGCCGAGGGCTAAGTGTGTAGATCTGACTGACAGGCTAGACTTGACCCCTTCACTCAAATTGTCAGGAGGTTAGGCAGTCTGGGCAGTCCATGGTGCTGTTGGGATTCTTCACCCTCACCATCATTCAAATGCATCTGCACTTCATTGGTCTCCCTTAGTTAACATCCAACTTTCACATGGATACGAGGCGACTGACAATGTCAGGTCTTGGGGCAGTGCACCTTAGTCCTCACAGTAACCTCCTTGCCTTTCAGTACTTCAAAGAGGGCTTGTGGGGCAGATGTGCCCAGTGTGATGTGTCCTGGGATCGACTGACTGTTGCTTTCAGGAGCACTGACGGTGGATCTGAGCAAGATGCAATCCTTGAACACATCCATCTGTTCTCCATGAATCGTGACGTCGGCCCGGTTGTGAGGATTTTCTTCTTCTTGACGTTGACTCGTCACCCACACTGAAGGCAGCAAGCCTTGATCGGCATCAGCAAGTGCTCCAAGTCCTCCTCACAGTCGGCAAAGCCAGGGTGTCTCATCTGCATATTGCAGATGGTTAACGAGCCTTCCTCCATGCTGGTGCTGCATTCCTTTGCATATAATTATTCTCTGGCTATTTGCTCAGCGTACAGATGGAGTAAATATGACGAGAGATACAACCCCGATGTCCATCTTTCCTTCCTTTAGGCCGTGCAGTGTGTGTGCCCTGATCTGGTCACATAACTACCTCTTGATCCAAGTTCTGCATGAGCACAACGATCCATAGGCTTTTTGATGGTCCACACAGTCCAATGCCTTGGCACAGTCAGGAAACACAAGCAGAGCGTGTTCTCTGCTTTGAACCAAAGTCCACCTGATATCAGCAGTGACAGCCCTTCTTCCATATTCTGGTCTGAACCTCTGACAGCTTCCTATCGATGTATTGCTATTACTATTGTGGATGGTACCAAGAACATCATACACAAGGAAAGCCAAAGGTCATGCAAAAGGCAAGAAGGAAAGAAAAGATCAAAGTGGGTGTCAGAAGAGACTCTGAAACCTGCTCTGAATTATAGAGTAGCTACAGCAAATGGGAAAAATGACGGAGTCATAAAACGGAACGAAAAACCTCATAGGGCAGCTCAAGAAGACAAGTAAATTATTACAACGAAATGTGAAAAGTCCTCGAGTTAGAAAACCAAAAAAGGAAGAACATTTAGCGTGTCTTTAAAAAAAAAAAATTCAAGCCTCGAGTTGCAATACTGAAAGATGAAGTGGCTCGGAAAGCATCAAAAGAAGATGGATAGACTACACAGAGTTGGCTGAGCCCCGGTGGCCTAGTGGTTGAGTGCGGGACTGCAGCCCACTGGCCTGGCGGTTCAAATGCGGCAGCAGCTCTCCAGGAGCAAGGCTGGACCTCCCACTCCCGCCAGAGGGCAGTGATGCCCAACAACGACGACAACAAAAAGAATACACAGAGTCACTGTACCAAAAAGAACTAACTGACATTCAACCACGTCGAGAGATAGCATATGAGCAAGAACCGAGAGCCCTGAGGGAGGAAATTCAAGCTGCAAGCAAAGTCGGAGCTCAGATCAAGGGTGCAGAATTAGATGGCATATCCTCTGAAATGCTCGCACGAGCTTACGGAGCACTGGACGCACTCACTCCTCTAGCCCGGACGTTGTGGAGACGGCTGCTTGGCTAACTGACGGGAAGAGATTCAGATGGGTGCCCATTCCAAAGAGCGACCCAACAGAAGGCCGTTCTTGCTCGTTGCCCTGCGGCAGGCTCGCTGCTTGCCGATCACACGCGTGAGGAACAGAAACGCCCTCAAGCAGGGGCCCTCAGACTTTTTAAAGAGGGGGCCAGTTCACTGTCCCTCAGACTGTGGGAGGGCCGGACTATAGTTTAAAACACAAAAAACTATAAACAAGTTCACTGCCGGCCTGGGATGAGTCGGCTGTTAAGCAGGACAGCAGGGGTGGCAAAAACACCCCGCAGGATGGATAAATGTCCTCGGCGGGCTGCACGTGGCCTGCGGGCCTTACTTCGAGGACCCCTGCCCTAGAGGCCTTGCCAGGCTTGTGGCCTTTCAGAATCAGGGCACCAGATTGGGCTAGCAAAGCACTTCTGGGGGGTTCAAACTGCCAGCCTTTCAGCTGGTAGCGGAGTGCGTCCCCGTTTACTTTTCCCAGGGCCTCAGCTCACCTTCCTCGTCTTTTATTTTTCTTACGAAGACATTACTCAAACTCGAGATGGGAATTAGACAGAAGACCAGGGGCAGATGATGGAGCTATCTCAAGCCTTGAGATCCCCCCAAGCCTTGCCCACTCTTAAGTAATCCCTCCTGGTTTGTAGGGGCTCCTCCCCATGGCCCCTCCCCCAGCTAGGAGCGCTGCTGACAAGACAAGACTGCGAATTCCCAGGGCCTTCCACAGATCATTCCTATCTTGGACCCAGGTCAGCGTGAAGGGAGTTCCTTGGTGGGACTTTAATAACCTGCAAGCAGCTGAGCCTTGACCTTCATCTGGCATCCATTACATGTCTATTTTCATGGGCATTCATCTAGTTGACAGTAATCGATTCATCTGTTTATTTAGCTTTATGGAATTTCATAAGAGGGAACAGTCAACCCACCCGGCCCAAAAGGAAGCCAGGGAAGAAGAGGGCTATGATTGTGAGCCAAAAAGACCAAAGCCAAACTCACGGCCATCGAGTTGACGCTGACTCACAGTGACCCTACAGGACAGGGTAAAACAGTTCCTGTGAGTCTCCAGAACGCTAAGTCTTTATGGAACTTTCTAGAAGAGGCAGCTGGTTTCGAACTGCCAACTTGAGCAGTTAGCAGCCCAACGTGTAACCACGACACCGCCAGGGATCCTTGTCATTTTGAACAGACCTCTCTATAATATTCAAGAAGGCAGCTGCTTGCGTCATGAGCTCCCCTGACCCACGCACGGTTCGTATCTCAGCCGGGACCAGCACAGTTAACTTTGAATCAAAGGGGAAACAACATCTTGCAAGAAACCAGGCATTTATTTTTCTTTTACTTCGTTTTGATCCTCAACAACTTGGAAAATAGGGAAAAGAAGCTCAAAGAGGAACCAAGACCGACAAGACCCTTGTACGTGTGAGATCTCCAGAACCACTCCCTGGTTTTAGAGAGGAAATTCTGGGAGCATTTCAGATATGGACTATGCACTATATTAAACAACTCATGTTCTTACAATAATTTAGCATAATGACATTAGGAGGCCTCATTTCTGCTTATGTGGGTATATATCTTCCAGCAAGCAGCTAGAGCACCCTTTCATTTCCCTCCCTGTAGAGTGGGGATAATCATCGCACTTGTTCCATAAGATGTTTAAAACATTCCACACAGCATGTGGCACTCGGTAAATGTCCAATAAATGTTGCTATTTTGATATTCTGAATTCTCGCCTGCTATGAAGGGAGAGAAGTGGTTCTGCCAGAAGGGAAGTCATGACCCCCAATAATAGTGCTTCTGTAAAATGACCTAACATCATCCCTTCCCTCGCTCATGACCTTGGAAAAATGAGACAAGGGCAAGTCAGAAAATATTGCTACCAAGGTTCCTGTGCCCACAGGCATGGGTTGGTTCCAAACAAAGCACGTTTAAACATTTCTCAGTGGCCAGCAGATGGCTGAAGATAAGCCCTTTGAGTGATACAGTTGTCCTGGCCTCTTTCCCCCAAAACAAACTCACCGCTATTAAAGATGCCCATGTGTGGGCACCTTATAGGACTTCATAGAACGACCCCTTGGGGTTTCTAAGACTTGAAATCTCTATGGAATGAATAGCCTTCTCTTTCGCTTGCAGGTTAGCTGGTGGGTCTGAACCTTGGACCTGTGGTTAGAAGCTCAGTGCATCGCCTACTACATCACCGGGACCATTTGTCTCCATCTCCTTCCAAAAGGACTCACTGCCATTGAGTCCGCTCTGACCCACGGGGACCCTAGAGGACAGGGTAGAACTAGCTGCCTCCATGGGTTTCAGAGACCACAGGAGAAGAAAACCCAAATCCTTCTTCCAAGGAGTGCCCTCACAGCTAGCAGCCAAATACATAACCACTACCTCACTGGCCTCCTTGGGGATGCTTAAAAAAAGACTCATATGAACCCATTAAACCCAAGGCAGAGAAGACCCCTTAGAGGTCAGGGCCACTATTGTTTTTTAGGGTCTTGTCCTCAGTTAGTCTAATAGGCCATCCTGGTTTGCTCACAGAATGCAGGGTGGACATGAGACTTATTAGAAAGAAGTCTTTGGAATCGTTAAACCTGCGATGGTAAGAGCAAGGCCAGGAGAGTCACACTGAGGACTTTTTAACACATTTATAATAACACTGGATCTGGTCCTGCAACAATGTCCTTGGAAAGCCTTCCTCCATCTGCCCTACAGTTCTGATCTGACCCCCTTCAGCCTCCTTTGTCCCCCAAACACAAGAAAAACTGAAAAGGAACCCTATCGCAGTCCTCAAAGTGCCATTTTTGGTGTGGGGCAGGTTGAAGAGTGTAGGACTGTTTGAGGGAGGGTGAGAGAGAGGGAACTGCCACTTCCAGAAGTGTACAGACTTGGATGAAGGATACATTGACAAGTCATAGCCACAAGGCTTCAGAGTTTTGTTTAATAACGGTTTCTATGATTCTATGGCAACACCTTCTGACTTTCCCTGGTGTAATCGCACCAATTTTTCCTCCTTGAAAAAACTCCAGCGAATAAACACCCTATAACACTGGGTATGTTGTAAGAAGTGAATTATATAAAAAATACTGTGTTAAAAGCTGTCACTATATACATAATTGGTATTGTGGATGTGTCACCTCTCTCAATATGTGACATAGTCCTGCAGGAAAAGGGGCAAAACCTACTTTGTCTGTCTATTCCTTAAGCACACAGAATCGTGTCTGGCATGTCACAGGTGCAGCGTGCCTTTTCGGTTGGTGCCATGGATGCATATGCACAAAGCCAAAGCACAAATCTGTGTCTCTTTACGGATTGCCTTTGCCCAGGTTCTTTTTGTGGGCACTTTCCATATGTTAAGCCTCCTCACTATATCCTATGTTTTTCAGTCTGTTAAATTCGCGTCTCTCTGTCGAGTCACTGGTTGTGAGTCAGCACGGGATTCAGGGCAGTGAGTTTGGGTTTGGGTACTCCACTCTGATCGCTGACTCCCAAATTTCCACCTTACTGGTGCTCTCTTCAGCTGGTCTAATCCGATGTCAAGCCCAGTCATCAAGTCAACCATTTCATGATATATTTTTTTTCATGTCTAGAATTTTTTACTTGGCTCCTTCTCAAGCATGTTATGTCACTCTTACAGGTTCTGGTTTATTACGACATGTTTTCAAGCTTGGGCTTCGTCTCCTCAAACAGTAAATGTCAACCCTTGGAGCAAACGGGACTGAAGCCTGACCAAATCCTTTGGCCTTTCAGCATGACCTGGTATTCTGTGGGCTGCCAGTATCTGCATCTCTGTGGATAGCGACTGTGTCCAGAATGGGAAAACAGGCTGCAGGGCTTGTTGAAGTTTCATTTTCTTCTGGTTCACGTGGATCCTAGGGTACAACTCTTTGGAGTCACATCCAAGGTCTGCTGGTTTACAAGAGCCTTTGTATTTGGAAGGTGCTGGGCTTCATTGCCCCTCCCATCCTGTGTGGCTGCTGAACGCCTGGTTGGCGTGCTCACTCAGTCCTCTGGGTTGAGGAGTGTCCAGGAGCATGAAAGGAACTCTACCTGTGGATTCTCTCACCTCTCTGGGTCTTTGTCCTCTCTTGAATACCGGGGCAGGCGTTTCTCACAATCTGTGTGACCCTGATGCGATTCAGACTTATATTAAGTAGGCAGTCCGGTTCTCCCCCATGGCACTCCATGTGACCATTGTCCCTAGACATCGTGTTGACAGTGAGCAGAAGATGGAGCTCTAGCACTGGTATTTAGAGTTGTGAGCTAAGAGGAGACTATCTAGGGATTTGGTATAAATAGGGACGAACAGAAGGCATCCCAGAATAAGTGATTAGACACACTGATTTTCGAAGGCACAGAAATAAGCACCACGAAGTGTCCTGTGACATAGGAAGAGAATCAAGCCATATCCTGCAGCCAAGCAAAACATGTGAACTGGCAGGAGTGAGTCCTGGGGTGAAGAAAATCTGAGAGGTCAAATCCAAAGGAAATGAAAGCTCATCAATCGATTTCATGGACTGGAGATCACGGGGACCCTCCCAGAGATGTTTCAGCAGGGTGGGCCTGGGGAGGACATCAGGGCCTGGCTGAGTCCATCCCAACACTTATGAGGGACATGGCCGGGGGTTTGCTATAAAAGGGATCATGGCAATAAGTGAAGGGAGATGTTTTTGTTCTGTATTTTCAGAGGGAAAATGTTTCAGAATGTTTTCTAATATCAGATACAGGAAAGGGAAATTCAACAAAGGAGAGAGAGAGAGAGAGAGAGAGAGAGAAAATGGGGTGGGAAATGGTTTTGCAAAGGCCAGTTTAATAAGGCCCAGTGCATGATTTGAGAGTTTGGACCCATCACTGGATCCAGTCAAGCAGTCAGGAAGGCAGGGTAGGTAAGTGAATAGACATGCAGGGGGTGAGGGTTAGAGGGGGAGGTAGATGGGGTAGCTGGAGTGTGGGAAAGTTACTCTGCTGTGTCCCATATTTTCAGTGTTGGAAGTTTTTAGGAAAGGCCTCAGGCTGTGAAATAATGTTCCGGAAGACTGGAAAAATGCATAGGAGGAATCTAGCAATCTGACCTCTAAACCCACTTAACATGACGCGGGGGACAGGTAGAGGTGAGCTACGTATGCCAGAGTAGAAGGAAATATTTGCTGAAATGCCAAGGAGATGAGAAGACATTCGAAACTGATTTTCAGAACGATGGTCTGCTTCATTGACCTTCATAGATGACCTTCCCCTCTTGCCATCCTTCTGCCTGTGTTCAGCAGCAGCAGAATCAAATAAGCTGTTCACCCACTGAAGTTGTAACTGGATTTTGCCATTCAGGTCAGACGGCAACTTCCTGAATCTCAGTTCATTATTCTGCAAGGACACCCAGAGGAAATGAGGAGGTCCATTCTTGGAGTGCTCCTGTAACTTGTCAATGGAGATTCCAGATGAGAGTTTAATTTAATGACTTGGTGCAAATGAGCAAGGCTCTCAGCTGGTGAGTGCAAATTCTCAGGGAAATCTTATTAGGTTGGACTGTGGTGAGCTCAGAGGCCAAAGTTCCAGATGATAAGGTGGCCTGTGAACAAAAGAACCAGCCCCCAAAGCCAATGGGGAAATGGAACCAAAAGACAATGGAACTTTCCCCTGCATTTTTTGAAGCCCCTTCATGCTGCCCTGTCTGCGGGCCGAGCATCAAGCCATAGTGAAGGTGGCGTGAAACAATTCCTAATTCCGTTCCACTTAAGACCCTGATTCACAAGTGAGAACCGTCATAAGCCTTGCCAAAACTCTAGGGGAGAAATGACCAAAACACTGACGAGGGACAGGGAACCAGGGTAAGAGGAGGAGAGGCAGACATTACGGGATATCATTCTGATAAAGTAAATGCATCACCTCAGTCCCACGATAATCTGCAAATTGAGTGCAATTGCAATATAACAGCTGCAGCTGTTAATGTGAACTCTTCGTGGCATCAGGAACCCCAGTGAGGTGGTGGAGATGTGTTGGGCTGCGAAATACAAGGTCGGCAGTTTGAAAGTGAGAGCTTTCTCTGAGAGAGAAAGATGAGGCTCTCTCCACTCCTGGAAACAGCTACAGTCTTTGACACTCCCAGGGACCATCGTACCCTGTCCTAACAGGTCGCTCTGAATTGGCATCGACTCAGTGGCAGTGAGTTTGGTTTTCTGATTATTAATACCACAGTCAAATGCTTACAGAAATACCAAGTCTGTTATACTTTTTTGGCAACTATGTAGCATTCACCCGTCCCCACTCCCCATACGTTTTCTAAAGTCTCAGTGTCTTATGCTATATGTGCAGGGACTTTATTTGGGTGGCCCATTGTTTTCAGAAAAATACGGTAATTGATCATGGACATGCATGCAATGCGGTATACAGCCTGTCCTGAGTGCAGTGCTAGGTGTGTGATCCACATGATGCTCAAAACGATCTTTCAGGGCTGGGAGGTTAATTTGTGGCAGTTTCTGAACCAGGAGTCCCAGTGACGCACTCATCTACCTGAGGGGACAGGCTGCTCAATGGAAAGCACTGGAGGCCTTTCTTGGCACCCCACCCCTTAGCCACAGCCATTGACACAGGTCAATGCTAGGGGCTTCGTCCCAGGAGAGGCAGTGTGCTGGAATGGGTGAGGGCTGTAGGCGTCCACGATGAGGCTGGAGAGGTCAAAGGGGGTAAATGGAGCTTGGTAGAGGGGTGGTGGCAGATCATCAGTGAACGTTTGCTTTATTTCTGAATGAGAGGGGGTGGGTGACTTGGTCTGGCTTACTGACATTCTTCAATGATCATAGGTTCATTCTGCCTGCTGCATGGAAAACAGGAGCATGGGGGAGGAGAGCATGTCCAGACTGATGGATGACACCCATTGGTCTGTGTTGATGGGCGGAATGCCTGTCAGGCAGAAAAAGGCTACAGGCACCAGGGACTGAGGTTCTACACACACATGCGCACACACACACACACACACACACACACACACATACAGCAGAGGTGAAAGAGGGATGGAGACAGCCCTCTTGAAACGTTATCCTACTCTGTTTCCAGGACAGTTGGTCCCCAGCTGGCTGAGGGGTTCTTTCTGAAACAAGGCAAATTCCTAGGGGTTCTTTCTGAAACAAGGCAAATTCCTAAGTCCAATGCCAAATATGGACAGAGGACGTGAACCGAGAATTCACCGAAGAAGCCATCCAGGAGGTCACCATCCAGGCATGAGATCTTGGCCATTGGAGAGATGCCAATCAGAACAACAGAACAATCAGAACAACAGTGAGCTAGCCCCTTCTGCAAAGTTCCAAGCTAGCTGCCAAGTTCAAAAGTGCTGACAGCGACTTATGCTGGAGAGGGCATGGAGAGCCACGGTAAAAGGCACAGCCACTACGGACAGCAGGACGGCACTTCCTCAAACGGTCGGGATTCCGAGTAAAACCCAGTCCAGCCATCCCTCTCCCGGGTCTATGCTCTGAAGGGTCAGGGCCCAAGCACATGTTCACCCATGTTCACTGCAACACTATGCACAGCAGCAAGAAGAAAGAGCTGACCTAAACGCCTGTCTGAGGGAAGAACGGACCAGACACCTGGGCATGTCCACACAGTAGGATACCGCACAGCTCTACCAGGTAGGGATGTGAAGCCCTTCCCGGCATGCGGGGCCTTGAAGGGTGTTGTGCTGAGTGAAAAGTCCATTGCGAAAGGGCAGAGGCTATAGGAGCCACTGTTAAGAGGAGAAACCAAGACAGAGGCTTCAAAACACAAGAAACACACTTTGATGGGTTTGGGGCTGTGGGACGGAGGGAAGGTGAAGCAACAGGCTAGGGAGCAGACAGGTGTGAACTTGGGGAAAGCGGAAGGGAAGGGGAAGAGAAGTCATCCACAAGAGAGAGAGGAGAGGGGGCAGGGCCAGCCCTGGGGAGGTTTGATAATCAGCTCACGCTATCAAATACAAAGTTGATGATCTGAAATATAAACTCCCACCTAAGTCACAATCGAAAGTTAAAAAATAACCACAACAAAATAGTGAACTGTAATGAATGAACTGTTGAATGGAAAATCAATTTGCTCTGTAAACTTTTGCCTAAATCACAATAAAAAGCAGTTTTTCCAAAAGCAGCTCTCGGATAGGTCAATCTATAGAGGCAGTCACTGGGTTAAATGGTTTCATGGGAGGTTGGCGGGAAAGGGGGAGCTAACAACAATGGGTACAAGAAAGAAGAACGTGTGCAAACACTGACTGCAATGATGGTAGTACAACTCTTCTTGATACGATGGAACTATCGAATTAGATGATATGCAAATTACATGTCCATCCAGCGAGGTGAACCTCTGGTTAAGAGGCGGCTTGGCCTCCCATGGTGCAGGTGTCTCCCTGAGCTGAGTGGGCTGAAAGGAAACAGACCATATGCCAGCTGCAAACACTGCAAATGTCACCAAGCCATCAACGCTGGCTCATGCTGACCTGCAGGAGAGGCTGGGGCGGCCCTGTGGGCTCTGAGACTGCAGCAGCGGCAGAGGCTCATCTTTCTCCCCCAGAGAGCTGGTGGGTTCACACCGCTGACCTTGCAGTTAGCAGCCTCCCGAGTAACCGGGGCACCTCCTTCTGCATGCTAGACTCCCACAGTTCCACAGTAAGGTTAGCAGTGTAGACAGAGGAGCTCAGGGGACGAAGCTTCAGTACTTGAAATATTTCAACAGATAGAAATTAAGAGGATGTTCTCTCTCTTTCTCTCTCTCTCTCTTCTCTATCTCACACACACACACACACACACCTTTTTGAATAAGAGAAGTTGCTTTGACAGTTCCACAGAAACGTTTTTTGAAACTTGGACACTTAGAGTGCTTATTTATACATAATTGCTTATAAATAATCACTCATGAATGACAAGAACTAGTGTCGGGGAGAAAACTCTTTTCCCGAAGGTCAGGCTCATTCACAGCTTATGAAGCCCCACCGTGAGGCTCTGCTGCCTGCTCAGACTGTGACTGCCACGGGGCCCTCCAAGACCTCACCACAGTCTGTTGGTGAGGAATGTTTCTCTAAGGAAAAAAGATCTTCTTCAACCAAGCCTTCTACAGTGCTTAAAAACTTAAGCCTGCAATTCTAGCCCCTATACACAGACGCGCACATGCACCTTTCATGTGATTTATAAGCATGAAAGACTTCTGCTTCCTTCGGGAAACGACAGGCCGGCCCTCAAAGCCCTGGCTTGTCAGTGGCAGTGGAAGTTCCCAGTCGCCACTGGCTGACCTGAGTGTCACACCCCACATCCGTATCAAAGATGGGAGGTAATTACATTAGTGCTGCAATTTCCCTCTAGGATATTCGAGTGAGCCCAGAAGCGGCTCCTTCGCCTGTTGCATTCGCCAAGGACAAGGCCATTCTGGAGGCTGCGAGTGCTCTGTTCCTGCCTGACAACAAGTTCCATGCGCTCTCAAGCTTCCTCTGAGCAGCGCTGGGTGGGCGCGCCTTGCAAGAAAGAACTGATGGTGTGAAACTGACTGCGGGCAAAGGCTGCGGGATGAAATCACTCGGAACCCAAGTCCCCACCCTCTGTGGCAGATACGCCTGTCCTCATTCTTCCCCTCCCCACCATCAGCACCTTCTTTGTTGACTGCGGGAACTTCTCTTCCCCTCCCAGGCTGGAGGGACTTGCTCAAGACTCAAGGCCCGGTCTGCAGCTCAAGGAATGGGTCTGATGAATCAAAACCAACTGAAGTAACACCAGCCCTACTGGCCAACATTTGGTTCCATTACCCAAGGCTCAGCGAATTGAAACTTGATGGGCTCTTGAGTTAAATTCGCTTCCACCATTCAATGGACCTCATCAGTCCAACCAGGAGCCCCTGGTGGTGCAGGGAAGACATGCTGGGCTGCTGATGACTAGGTCAGCAATTCAAAACCACCAGCCACCACTCAAAAAAGATGGGCCCATTTAGGCCCATGAAGAATTATAGTGGCCTGTCATTGATGAATCCACTTACTGCACATTGACAAGTTGGATTTAAGTTTAATTTCATTTAGTTTTGCAGAGTTGGCTTCAATCTGTGTGGGTAAGTAGACTAAGATGTCTGTGTTTGTCCAGGTTGACTAGAGAAACAATATCCACAGACACTTATAAGAGAGACCTTTATACCTTTATATTGTATATATAATTATACAATAAGAAAGCATCCCAGCCCAGTCCAGATCAAGTCCCTAAGTCTGATATTAGCCCATAAATTAGCTATGAGTTCCTCATTAGACTCAGACAGCACATGCAATGATGCTCAGTGCAGGAAGACCACAGGCCGGGGGTTGGAAAGTCCTGTGGGTCTAAAGGTGCAGCTGCATCTTCTGCCATCAGCAAGGCTCCGTGTGACTTGTGAACAGGAAGGTAAAGTAGGGAGAGAGAGAAAGTATGTGTGTCCCGCCTCCAGGGAGGAAGAGATGAAGTTTCCAGAGACCACACGAGAAGGTCACGCCCACCAGGAGGTACAATCAGGCTGTGACCTGATTGAAAGGATAGACTCCACCCCTTCACTCTAGTCATCAAGTCAACATCGAATTGTGCAACTACCACCACGACTAAACAGTAGCTCAGAGATGAAAATTCCAAGTTCAAGCAGCTGTCTGAGGCCGCGAGACCAAACTTCCTGTGGAAGACATTCTGACCCAGCCCACTGCAGTCAGGCCATTCAGACTCAGTGACCCAACAGGGCCACACAGAACCGCTCCCTGATGGCCTCCAAGGCTAGTCATCTCTATGGAATTAGACTGCCACATCTTTCTTGTGTGTGTGTGTGTGTGTGTGTGTTTGAACTGCCCACCTCCCAATGAACAATCAAGTCCTTGGCCCATTACACCACAGGGCTCCTTTAGAAGTCAAGACCAATTCAAATTTGCAGCCTGAACTTTCTTCATCTGCCTTCTCACACTCAACCTCCACAGAGTCTCTTATTCTCCTTCCTTCTTGTGACTTTAAAAGCTTAATCATCACCACCTCCTTCAAAAACCTTCCTCTGGTCCTTAGTCCCCCTCCACAATCCACTTCCTCGTTCCCATCCAACCAACAGGTTCTCAGGATGTCTGGAATCCCGATCTGCCCCTCCATATCGCTGCTTCCAGAAGGCCTTCTTTCCAAATGGGACTCCATCCCCATCGGAATGATCCATGGGCGCCTTTCTGCCAGCTCCAATGGGCGCCTCTGTGCTCTCAGCACATCCTCCTTGAAAGTGCTTGTTCTCCAGGTTTCCCTGGTAACACACACCTACTTTTTCCTTCCTCTGCTTCATGGCCTCCTTCCATTCTCGACCTAACAACTGCACCTCAGGGCCCTGCCTCTCCTACTGAGCAGGCAGCTGGTTGGAGACGGGAGCCTCCTCGCTCCTCTGTCTATCAGCAACTGGCACTTCAAGTTCAAAGCGAGTGCTTGTCGAACTGAACTGGGTCTAATTGATCTTAAGCCATTTTGAAAAGCACACACACACACACACACACACACACACACACACCAGCCCCTTACTGTCAAGTCAATTTAAACTCCAAGTGACCCTATAAGACAGGGTGGAACTGCCCCAAAGGGCTTCCAAGAATACAAGTCTTTACTGAAGTAGACTGGTGAGTTTAAACAGCAGACCATGCCAAGAGCCAACTTCCACTTAACCACTGCATGTATACAAGGAAAAAAAAAAAAAGAAAGCAAGAAGATAGGAACAAAGATTTTGTTTTGTTTTTAGTAAAATAACATCTGGTCCACATAATAGAAATTGCATTAAAAGGCATGCTAGCTGATACTAAGTGCTTATGAGTCTACAACTTTTATGTGTTGTGTGTCTCTTAAGAGCGATATTAGGATATAAAAGTTTATCGAGGCTAACGAATCTCCTAAAGTCATGGAACTAGTAAACTGAGCACTTGCACTTTGGGTGTGATTTCGTTGTTGGGGATCGAGTCTATGCAGGCTTCCAGCGACCCTGGAGGACAGAGAAGAACTTCCCCCGTGGGTCTCTGAGACTGAGGATCCTGGGTCCATGGTATCTCCTCTCAGGGTTATTCGGAAGCAAAGTGCTGATTGACACAGAATAGACAACTGGTGGTCCCTGAGTCACCAGCAGGCTCCATTACATTGAATGGGTGTGTATGTCACAATAGGGAATGATAATCTCTGTGTGTGTGTGTGTGTGTGTGTTACAAGAGTAAACAGGTCAGGGGCCACCAGGTGACCCCCAGTATCAATGACAACAGCTGGGTCTCTGGGCTCTTTCTGGAAACCTCCCTTTGTAAGGCAAGGCCATACCCTCTGGCCACACACAAGCCATAGTGGTAATGCCCGGGGCCCTAGTGGCTCGTGGCTAAAGTGCTTACAACTCAGGACTGCTGCGGGAGACTGAGGTCTGAACTCGGAGGCCAGCAGTGTACTGGAGAGTGAGGGGCGGTGGGTTTCTGTAGAGGGAGCCCTGGAGACGCTCTAGGCTCCTTCTGCTTTGTCCTGTGGGGTCACTCGGAGTCAGGCTCCACCATGACTGTGAGCTTGGGGGGTCAGTGGGGCAGTAGGCGATGTTCTCATCACCAGGTCCCACGCGTCCTACTGCTTCTCTGCTGTGTCCAGCAAGAGCTGTGGTGACTAACTGTCCAAGAGAAGAGAGTCTAGCACATGTGCAGCCTTGGGCTGGGGCGAGGGAAGGAGACCACCCTCTGGGGGTGGGGGTGGGGAAAAGCCAGTGGACTCTGACTGGCAGGAGATCCAGTTAACTGGGACTCACCCAGTAGTTCCAGCCTGAGTGCTCAGCCAGCCCCCAATGCAAAGCTAAGGGCCTGCCTTTGGGTGGCAGGTTTGACTTTGCACGAAGCTGATGTCTTAATACGGTGCTTTACTTTGTAACCAGGAGCCCGCTGCTGTCATCCCGATGCTGCCGCGGATGGCAGTTCTAGGATGCCCCCTTGCTTTTCCTGCTGAAGTCTATAAAGATCCTGGGATGGGGTCCTGGTTTCCGCTTGGGCTGTTAACTGCTACATCAGCAGTTCAAAACACCAGCCACTCCACATGAGACAAACAGTACTCCCGGAAAGAGTTTCCGTCTCAGAAACCCACGGGGGCAGTTTGACCCTGTCGTGCAGGGATCAGCACGGACTGGAGGGCAGTGAACTTGACTGGGGGGTTAACGAAGACCCGGCAGGTGAGGTGTGATGCCCCCTCAACGCTGTCTGTCCTTTCCGTTGACTGAGCTTCTGCTCTGAGAACGGAGGCCCCGAGCAGTGGTGCCTGACTGCCCTGTGTAGCGGCTGTGCCAAGCAGACTTAGTTGAGGGCTCCCAGGCGATGCCCACATGACCTGCTGCAAGGCCTTCCACAGAGGAGAGGGTTCTGCAGAAGCCCGCGTGCAGGGAGGAACGCCTGCTACTCGGTGTGTTTATCAAGGTGCGCGGTGGCTTTCAACAATGGAAACAGCCTGCTTTGGGACCCATCCTTGGCAGAGAAAAATCCAAAGTGTTTAAGATGATGTAAAACAATCACCACCACGCACACACAAGTGCTTAAGTGGTGAAAGATGAAACTTTTTTTTAAGAAAAAAGTAAATTATCACATAATCCAATAAAACAAATAATCTTGGCGCTTTAAGTTTTCTGGGTAGTCCCCAGATGATGGAGGAGTTCCACCCTAAGTTTGTCTAAGTGGACTCAGTAGGTATATGGGGACAGTTAGGAACAGTTCAAATATAACGACAGCCAGAGGTCTGCCTAGAACACCGTGTGTAAAAAGGCCTGAAGAAATAGTTCCAGATACACTACAACTTCTGCATCATAGGAGGACGGTGGCCAAAAAAGGGCAGTACTGTGTGCTCTTTAGGAACCACTGTGTGGCCTTCAGCTTGTTATTAAATTGGCTTCCTGGGTGGTTGGTTGATCAGCCTGGGCTGTGACCACACTGCCGTCGGAGGCTCGGAACCCCAACGCCGTGTGTCCTTGAGGCCACCCGCCCTCCTGGGGAAAGACCCTTGGATTCACTTCCGTCTGCAGAGACTCAGGGCGGCTAGGGAGGGGGTGGCAAAGAGTCAGACCCACTGGTGAGATGGCTGGAGGGACCACCTGGTCCCCATCTGCTTCCCAGCCTCACAGCTGGGACCTCTTGCCGGAATCACTGTGAGGACAGTCCCTGGCTCTCCCAACCAGGGTGGACCTGGGCCCCGACTGCTCCCCCTCTCCCAGGAAGGGCCCGATCCGTCCCAGTGGCTGCCGCCGCCCTCCTCGCCTACCTTGGGCATGCAGACGACCAGGTGGCCCGTGGTCTGAGATCTCCGGGCAGAACTGCTATCGGGCTTCACCTCGGCAGGAAGGACGAGCTGAAATGTCTGAAGAACAAGGTGGATGGAGAGTGACCTGAGGGGAGCCCGCAGCCCTGGAGAGAGCTCGGTCTGCAGGGGCTTGCGTTAGAAGTTCCGGGTCTGCCGTCCCATGGGAAAGCGTGCTTGGACGCCTTAGGGGCGATTCAGACGAGACTGTTCTACACGCTGAACGATTTTACTGAGGGTCGAAGGAGAGTTTCCATGAACCACCGAGAGTGAAGAACGATGAGAGAGCAATTTACAGGTGAAACTTCCAGTCAATATGTCCCCGTTGGAGAAGCCTCAGTGACCCAGCTCCGCCGTGCTCCCTGCCCTCACACGGACCCCAGTGCACCGCCACCCGACACGGGGCAGGGGAGAACCAGCCCGCGTGGGGTTTCCGGGACTGTCACCGTTTACGTGGAGGAGGCAGGGGAAAGCCTCCTCTTTCTACTCGTGGAGCTGCTGGTGGATTCAAAGTGCTGACCTTGCTGTTGCTGGCAATGCCTCTGCTCAACCCATCGTGCCACTAGGTCTCCCTCCCTCAAAATGTTTCAAGCTATTTCAGAAAAGCTAGCTCTAGAATGACAGTGGTGATCCACTGAGAAGGATACACTAACTTTCGGCAGAAGCTACCACCTATGCAGTCATTTTCCCATCCCGGGCCCGGGGGTGGTAGCAGCGGGTGGGAGGTGCTAACCAGAGGGTCATAGCATTAAACAGATGGATTTCATCAAGCTGTACAATGGTCTGCAGCCAGCTGCAGGGTTTGGTAGACTTGAGGGTAAAAGTGAGGGTCTTAATAAGTAGCTCCCTGATTGGAGACTAGACTTCTTTTGTGTGTGTGTGTGTGTGTGTGTGTGTGTGTGTGGGCATCACTGCCTCCGGTGGTCATGGGCACTACCCAGTGCTGCTCCTCAGAGCTGCCACTGGATTTGAACCGCCAAGGTCGCGGGCTGCAGTCCCGCACTCAACCACTTATGCCACCGGGGCTCAGCCCTCGACTTCTTTCTCTATTTCAATAATACTTAAAAAGAAAAAAGATGGAGGGCCAGCCTTAGCTTTAGAGATCGGACAAGGCATAACTTACCTTCCCTTTCACTGTCACACGCACGTAAGTTGGTTGCACGTCGACATCAATTAAAGAGGTGTCCATGTACCTTCAGGAGAAAACACCGCGGATGTTGGGCATGCTCACAGACACAGCATTCGCACCCTGAGTCACGCTTACCGGACCATTCATGCTAAGCCTCGTGGAATTAGAATTGCGATGCTAAAGGGCTCTTATGAAACGTAGTCTTCCGTTAATCCCCAGCCCAAAGGCAATGCCACAGATCAGCAATTTCCTTTCTAGACCTGGAGTACATTTGGCATTGATTGCCCCTCACCCAGAAATAGCTAGGGCCTGAAACACCAGAGGTTTGCAGAAAACAGCTCGTCGCTCATGAATATTTATTTAAAACCCTGGGACTCGAATGCTGAGTCTACTGTGTATGCTTGGCCCGCCACCACCAGCCCTGCTTCCAGAGCGTCTCGGCGAGGCAGCTGGCCTGCAGCTGTTCTGTCACCTTCTCGCCTGGAGGCCAGTTCCTCCTGCAGACAAGCAGAGCCTGGAGGTCACTATTGGAGAGGCCAGGCATTGGGTCAGGGGGGGTCAGCTCTCCTGGACTTGTGGGCCTAGAGGGAGCCTGGTGGCACCTTGGCTGCTGGCCCTGAGGTAGGTGGTAGAACCTGCCCCCCCCCCTTCCCCCCGCAGCGGGTCTGCACAGAGATAGGTGGTGACCTGGTCCTGGAAAAGGTGACCTTTTGGAGACCTGGAGGGAGGGGAAGGAGGGGGGAGAGGACTCAGCTCGATTCTGTCACCTGGGGTCTTTGGGGGTCAGCGTCTCCTGGGCAGCGAGAGGACTTCAGCACTTGGCGATGGGGAGCCAACTGCACTCACTCAGAAAAGGCAACTTGACCGTGGAGTTATCACACGTGTTCACAGACTGACCAACCACATGGGAAAAGGCAGCCAGGATTCGAGGGTCACAGAGAGCAAGTTGTCAAGGGTAGCGGGTGACCGCCCCAGGCTCCATGCCCTTGGGCCACGCTCCCTCTCTATGCCACAGGAGTAATGTCCATCCCCGATGGCCCTCAGCAAAGTCAACCCAGAGGGGGCCTGAAAGAAGAGCTGGTGGTCCTGCTCTAAGACACCAGCTCTGGGGGGTCTGGGGGGCACAGCTGCCCTCTGACACAGAAGGGCCCACCGGGGTCCGAATGGACTCAACTGCAACTGGTTATTCTCCTACGCGTGCTTCATGAAACATGTTGCAAGGGTCCCTGTCCTTCCAGGTTTGAGACTTCCCCTTTCAGCGAGTCATAGATTGATACTCACTGCCGCTCGAGTATTCTGAGCCCCAGGGACCCGGCAGGTCAGGGTGGCATGGCCTCTCTGGGTTTCTGACACGGTCACTCTCTACAGGAGTCAGGAGCCCCGTCCTCCTTCTCCCTCCGTGCAGTCGGGGTCTCAAACTCTCCACCTTGCGGATAGCAACCGTAGCCATGGCACCCCCAGGGCTATTTTTCCAGGCTGCCAGCCTCCAGCGGTCCACCCGCCCTTCTCCGTGAGCCTTTCCCAGGCCCCGGTTTGCCTGCTTGAAGCCCTCTCCCACCAGGCCTTCACGGGGCTTGCTGCTTCCCACCTCTCACATTTTCCTGGCTCCGCCGCTCCCCCCACGCCGCCCCCACCACCCGCCACATTTACCACGCTCTCCCTCCTGGGCCCTGCCCACCCCAGCCCCGGCTGCAGCCTGCAGCACAGTGCTCGCTGCGCCCGCAAGTGTGTGCGTGGGCACTGGCTGCCTGGCTGTTTCCTGCCCGGCTCCCCACTGGGCCGCCAGCTCCCTGAGGATAGAGGCAGCTGTAGAGCTGCTGGCAGCAGGTATACCAGGGGCGCCAGCAAATCAAGGCCTCGCTGAAGCAGAGCGTAAATGAACCCTTGGGTCAATACAGTGACCAGAAGCTTTAGCAAGGTGGATGGGGGCCAGGAGGGCCTTACAACACCGACAGCTAGGGTGTGGCAGCCCTTCGACACTGGCAAGCCAGAGGATGGTTCAGTCCCCACGGAGGACGGGGCCAAACGTGGCCAGTAGGCCGGAAGGGGAAGGGGCTCTGCCGCCCTCAGTGAGACCTCGGGTAGGAGGGGTGAATGCAGAGGAGGACGTGGAGATTGCTTACCTGGGCCCAACAGCAAGGCCAGCTCGGGAAGCCCGAGAGACCTGGGGTCTGCACAGGTGGGTAAGGTTGCAGAAGGCCGAGAGGAAGAGATAAGGCAAAGAGGGAGGGCTGAGGGGCCACCCCTGGCTGCCCCGCTTTCTACATTCACCCTCTGAAAAGGCACCTGCTCTTGGGTCATTGGGAGACAACATGGCGCCAGCCACCACCCTCCCAGGGCCACTGAGCCCTCCGGAGACAAAGCGGCTGGTATTAGCAGGTTGGCCC